>RJWM01043526.1:0-13900 GCA_004363535.1 Dasyprocta punctata | reverse complement strand
CCAGGAAATATGCTGGGTATGAGGAACATATTTTCCTGGCTGGAAGTAGGTGTCAGTATGCAATGAAATTTTACAGAAAGTCTTGTATATTATACTGAAGATCTTGCAAAACCACTGAATAGCTTGAGAGAATAAAAATATAAATGGACAATGGCCGGGCAACCTATGACAGAAGAATGCTGGCCCACACCACTGCAGCAATCAGCATGGGAAGCCAAGTCACAACCTACACAGCAACTGGCCCAGAAAAGTCAATATTTGGTCAATAACTGTCAGCTTTCCTCACCCTTTTTTTTGTATTCCCTGCTTCCAACTCAGACTAAGAAAGTCAAATAAACAACTTAAAGATTCCAGTCAGAACACAACAGGTCCCTCTCTCCCACTACTAATCTTCCTTAGCTGCCTCTGTGTCTGCCCAAAGCAAGGGATGGTGAATGACCTCCTCCCTACAATCTTTGAATGGTGTATGTTCTCATTTATCCACAAGAGTTAATCAGCAGAGTATAATAATAAAAAGATCATTTTGTCTGCCGTGTGAATACTAAACTGGAGAGGACTGGACTGCAGGTAGGAGACCAGTCTGCAGCTTGAATCTTGGATAAGGTTTTGGTAACTGGTATAGATGACAAAGTATGGGGTTAAAAAGCAAGCGGTTTGAATAAGGACCTAATGAGTGACTGCATGTAGTGGAAGACAAGAAGAAAGGTTAGAATAATCCCCCAGCCTGAGGGATCCCATGAATGGTCTCCCCGTTTATAAAGACAGGGAATGCTGGAGAAGAGGTTTTTGATGAGGTTGGAAATTAGTTAAATTTAGGGCACAAGTATCTGAATCATGGGATTAAAGTGATAATTGAAGATTTGGGGGTAAATAAGATCAACTAATTATAATCATCTATTTATTTTACAGATGCTTATTAGGTACCTGTCTGTCCATTCTAAGTGCCTATGATATGGTAGTGAAAAATTGCTTGCTTTCATAAAGCACAGATGTGCTCCAGAGCATGTCTGGGAGGGGGCATCCCAGACCCACACTATAACACTATTTAAAACAGAAGCAAAGCATACATTAAAAATGTACAAAATAACCTGCGCATTTTATACACTGCCTTAGGCAACAGTTTTCAAGCCTATTTCTCAAACTACATTAACTCAGTTTAGGGTAATTAAAATGGTTGACTTTAGGTCTAAAATAAGGAAAACTACACAAAACAGCTATCAAAAACATAGGGCGTGGTGGCACATGCCTGTAATACCAGCACTCGGGGAGGCTGAGGCAGGAGGATCCTTGTGAGTTTGAGACCAGCCTGGGCTACAAAGTGAGCTCAAGGTCGGCCTGAACTACATAGTGAGAGTCTGTCTCAAAAAAATAGGGCCAGAGATTTAGCTCAGCGGCCTAAGCGCCTGTCTGGCAGGTGCAAGGTTGTGAGTTCAATTCCCGGTACCAAAAAACAAACAAACAAACAAAACCATAGGTGTCCAAGGTGACATTTCTATATTAGGACATCTCCAGCTGTCACTGTATAATTCTAGATAATCCATTAGCTTTAGGGGCAAAATAATTTTAGGAGCTCTATCTTCCTGGATAATGGATGATATTAATGTAGATAAACTGTGCATTTTCAATATACTGAATAGGTCACTGTAGAAGTTCTCTATTATTTTATTTAGTCTTTTCAGTGGACATCAGTACTATTAGTATATTCGCTGATTTAGGATACAGTTGCTTTTGGCCACACAGCCAAGTGATGGAGCTGGCATAAAGAACTAGGCTCCACCTTACTTGTAGCCATTGAGATAATTGTCTTTCAAGGACAGGCAGAGGACAGGTTGTTGAGGTGGACTGGTTTGAAAGCAGAGCAAACATTTAGAAATCCAAAGGTCTTTCCTCAACTGACCGAGGCAGAAGTTGAGAAGGTTATTATCATAACTACTGCGAGAAACACGAGAACCCATTCTGTGAGTAAAGGAACCAGGCAATTGTCCATTAATTTCTCATTACTTTAGTGGCTTCAGTTGTAAAAGCAGCCACAAACATACAAAAACAGAACAAAAATAAGAAGGCTGAGTGATCACTGGGTTTCTCCCAGCTCTAAAACATTCCTATGCCATTTCATTTCTTTAGTGAACAACGGCCTTTATTTTTTCTCAGTATTTTTAAAAATAGAACTACTCCGAGTAGTAGAGGCAGGAAAAGGAATGAGTAGTAAAGAAAGGAGAGAATCAAAAGGAAAAGAGAAATACATAGACACACACACCATAAATATACTTTCTTTGTTGTACTTCTTACATTATCAGCTATTTTTGCAACGGCCTGCTAAAAGTTTTTCTCTTTTCTCTTTAACCAGTGCTCACCCAATTTTTCTCACACCTAGTAATGGAAAAACGAGAGCCATTAGTTAACACATTTCACCTACTTCTCGGTTTTGCTCCCAGCCTAGGGCCACGGTGCACTGCAGGGTTTCCTTCGGAGTGGACAGCTAGGTTTGCTCACGGCTCTTCTCCCCACCTGGCCTGGAATACCTCCACAACGGATGCGGGAAATTCCCCGGACAGTTACTGGTCCTCATACAGCAGCGCCGTTGCTCTGCTGGTTCCTGTGTAAATGTCTGACCGTCCTCAGAGAGCTAGACCCTACTCCCACGGAAGCGGTCCCCAGTCAACGGGCCACTCCCAAGGAGCTCTCCAAGGCCGCAGGATCGAGCCCAGGAGACGCGGTTCCTGACGCAGCCTGAGACTCATGAAGCCTCCACAGGAATCCCCAGAGTGACCCCGCAACATTAATGTGAGACAGGGCAGAATTCTTCCTGAGGAGTCATGGTTTTAATCGCAATCATGGCTCTCCTGGGGGGACCAGTGGGACCCTGAAGGAATTGGGATTTCTAAACACCTCCAGGCCCAAGCAACTGTTTGCAAGTAAAAATTTTCAACCCAATCAGAGTTAGCTTTGTATTCATAACAGAAGCAAATATAACAAAAGCAAACCCCAAGCCAAATACAATAAATCGATTGTCTGCCAATTCACTCTGAATCACCCTATAACAATTTCTAATTTTTTGAAAACTATGCCTAATTTCTAATTGCAGCAGCATTTCACTCCATTCTGAGTGTAGGCTTCAGTAGCAGCAAATTTAAACAGGGGAGAATTTACCGCTATATCAAGATTATCACTTGAAAACAGGGATCTGCAGATGAAAGCCCAGTGCAAACAAAGCGACGTGGCTGTCAAATCCAACTCCACTGAGAATGAGCCCCTCCCTCCCATCTTCTTCAGAGCCATTTTTCAAAGAGCAGGAGGCCCCTCCTACTCCATTTAGCGGGCCACTGGCTCCGCGAGGATGGCGCAGCAGGCGTCCCCAGGCGGGCCGATGACGGAAGCGGCGGTTCCCAGGGGGTCTGCTCTGCGCCCGCAACCTGCGCGCCGCTAGCTCCCCGCGCTCCGCCCGGGTCCTCACTGCCACCTTTGCTGCCTCGGGACCAGGCTCCGCCCCCACAGCACAGACCCCTGTCCGCACCTGCGTCTCTTCGTCCTCAGTCACCACCGCAATCACCGGGATGTGGCGGGGACTGCTGGACTTGCTCCTGCCGCGAGGGTCCTGGCCCTCGGCCATCGCCGCGGCCTCCCCCGTGGGCATGGCGGGCGGGGGCTAAAGGCGGCCACCAGATAGGGAAGGCAGCCAGAGAGCCCCTAGCGTCGGAGAGGCCTCAGGGGTCTGGCTGTGGCCTTGGCCGTCGCGAAAAAGCCGGGATAGCGCCGCCGCAGCCCACCCAGCGCGAAGATGCTAGAGGCCCGGCGGTTGTCAACAAGCGCCGGCGTTGCTAGGGGCGTGGCCAGGGGGCGTGTCCAGAGGCGGAGCCTCGGCTGCGTGTACGGAAACCCGAAGGGTCAGACTACCTCAAAGCTCAATTCGTCCCTCCACATTTGATGGGGAGGTCTGTCAGTGTGGAAAGAGGAATTTCTAGGTGTGCCAAAGGGACGCACGACCGACGGAGACCTCGGTACAGATCGGGCTGGGTCTCCCTAGGCGCCGAGGGTGTTTCAGTCTTGATCCTTTAAAGCTCTGGGCCTTGCTGAAAACAGGGCGTGAGGAGGGGAGGGGTGGCAAAGGGTGGAACGGAATGCACTAGGGGGGCTGTGAAGGTCGGATAGTGCTGACACCCGAGTCCACCTCGCCCCAGAAGTATGGCTAATCTCGCCCAGATTCCCCAGGTTTTTACCTCGTCTGTACCTTAGTGGTCCAACTGCACCGTTAAACTAGGTGCACCTTGTTAAACAAGGCATCCTATCCATGAGCTTTGAGTCAATTCATTGACTCTAGAGCAAGTTAACCTTTTGAAACCTGCTCCTCTCATCTGAGAGAACTGGTGGTGTGTGTGGCGCTGGGGATCGTACTCACAGCCTCGCGCCTGCCAGGCAGTTCGCTTAAGCCACCGAGCCAAACTCCCGGCTCTGGTTTTTGAGGCAGGGTCGCACTATGTAGCTCAGGCCGGCCTTGCACTCACGTTGTAGCCCAGGTTGGCTTTGAACTCACAATGCTCCTCCTGGCTCAGCCTCCTGAGTGCAAGAACTCTTTTGAGCAGTGAATGAGACAGTGTTTGTTAAGTGGTGCTTGGCGCATAACAAGCACCCAGTATGGTCTAGATTATGATGATCTCTACTATTACTGTTACTGTATTCTGAATACAATGCAAGGTTCTAGATTTGACCAAAAAAACTTCTCAGAGTGAAAATTGGTATAACTGCATACATCCAAACACAACAACCTTGAAAACCTTAAAACAAAACCTTTAACCCTTTTAATCATTTTATTTAAAAAAAATTTTTTTATAACCTTCAGAGAGTCTTCAATATTTAAATGTGTTTTGTATCTTCCATGGAATGTATACATAACAATCCCAATAAAAAATAAATGTCACTTTGCTTCTCTGGGCTCTTCCTCTCACTGGTCAAATGAATGAGTTGATCAGTGATTTCTGTTTCTTCCACCTCAAATGCCGAATGACATCTCTGGCCCTAAACAATGGAAGCACTTGATGTAAATTGTAGTAAAAGAAACCAGGGTTCTTCAAAGGAACAATGAGTACTTCCAGTCCTTATTTCCATGCTGTATCCCTCCACTTTCCTCGTTGCTGGGCCTATGAAACTGCTCAGATGTTCTCCAAATTTGTTGAAGTCTGTGAACACATTTTTGTCCTCATGTGCATGTTGAAACTCCTTTGCCCAAGTTCCACCTTGTTTTTGGTTTTGTCTTCTCAGCCGCTCTTTGGTGCCTTCACAGCTGTTCTTAGGCCTTCCACCCAAAGGCCAGCTCAGAAAGTCTAAGGTTGCAATCATTCAGGGAGAGTACAATGTGCCAAGTGTTTTGTTCACATGACTTTAGCTGCTGTTGAAAAGCCCAAGTATAGCAATCAAAAAGAGCCTGAAACCACTTGGATAAACTCGAGGAAGCCCTTTGAGAATGACACCCAAACCAGTATGTTGGTGGAGAGCTAACAATTGGATCAGCTGCTTATTCTTTGTGTGGTTACATCGACATCTCAGGATAAGAAAAGATAAAGAATAAAGACTGTGAAGGAGATATTTCAATAAAAAGTAGGTCTGTTCTGGAAATGCCGAAGTGGCCATTGTGTTTCAGAAATAGGCTGGAGCTGTAAACACCCTTAAACTTCAGTGGTCCTGGAGTAGAGTCTGACTATTCTTTGGACCTAACTTAAGACATTTTCCTGAAAAATGGACAATGGGGTATTTTATATTCACTATGTACAGACCTGTACATTTGGTCTGTCCTATATTGAGTGCCAGTTCCTAATGTTTAATTGGTATTACTCAAGAATTCCCACTTAGAAACTTCTGGCTTTTTCTTCTCAGTGAAGTTCTTCATGGCAGGGTTCCCTTACCTATAAAGTCAATAGACTTTGTAAAAAAAATCTTTTTTGCTCTGGGGGCACATGACAGGTGAGAAGTGATAAGAATGATAGTTCTAGAACATTCTACACTAAGTCACTTGGAGTGAATACTTGTACTTTTCCCAAGGTGCCAAGCTTCCTCTAGCATTACTTTTAAATTCTGTTATACAATCACCCCTTCATATGCATGGGGGACTCGCTTCAGCCCCCTCTTGTTACTGAAACCAAAGGGTTTTCTAGTCCCTTGTACAACATGATGTATTTGTGTAATACCTATGCACATCCAGCATATATTGCTAAAGTCATCTCTACATTACTTTTAATACGTAATATAGATAAATTCTGTGTAAACATTTGTTGGAGCTATTATTTAGGGACTAGTGACAAGAGGAGAAGTGTGTACATGTTCAGTACAGACTCAATTATTTTTTTCTGAAGTTTTTTGCTCCACAGTTGGCTAGATACACTGCTATGGAACCTGATGGTGTAGAGACCAGACTGTACATGCCACTCTTCAGATGGTGTCATGGTTACTTTTCTTGTTGCTGAGACAAACTACTGGACACCCAAGGTTAAACAAAGAAAGGTTCGTTTGGCTCACAGTTGGTAGAGGTTTCAGTCCATAGTTGGCTGGCTCCAAGAGTGACATAGTAGAGGGGCATTGCAGAGGAGAAACAGTTCACGGCAGGCAGAAGACAGCAAAGCAGCAAAGTAGCAAGCAGCAAGTGGCAAGCAGTGACCCTCTTTCTGTCCCTTTTATCCTATCCAGGTGACCCAATTTAGGGTGGGCAGCAGTAACAGCCAGGTTGGGGCAGTCTTAAGCCTACCTTTGCACCATGAATCAATTCCAGCACCAAATCCTTGAGCCCAGCATCACATATCCTAGATCTAGCCACCTTTGAAAAGTCCCACCTATGGCTGGATGAGGCTTTGGGGAGACAGCTAGATACAAGGCATAACACATAGCTAACTATGAAACTCAGCTTACCTGATCTTTTTAGAAAACTTTATCCATTCTATCAGGTGTCACTTTGTGTGACAATTTTTTTTTGGACTTGCTACATATTTAATGGTATTTGTTGATTTGGGTACACCAATGCTTTTCTACTGTTCAAATTATTAAAAGCAAGGACAGTCATTCATATTCCAAGCCTTTAACACAATACCCAGAGATGGAGTTTTCAAAAGTTAAGTATAAGAGAATCACTTAGAGGGTTAGTTAAAAAAGACTCCTGAGCCCCATCCTCGGACTGTCTGCTTCAGTAATTCAGGGTGAGGACCAAGGGTTTGCATGTCTAACAAGTTCTTAGATGACATTGATGCCACTTGTCTGGAAATCATACTCTGTGAACTTCTGGTCTGGCATGAAATAAATATTCATCAAATATTTCAAGGATTATAAATTCTATGTTGTTTGATTTGCAACCAAGTTAAAGCATTTCAGAGGTTACCCAGAGTAAGATAAACATTTGAGGATCTTGCAAATCAGAATGTGGGTGTTGATCTAACTTTCTGCTTAGGTATTGCCTAGGTGTACAAACTTTTGGCTTTCCTGAGCTGCCCAGGGTGAATTGTCTTGGGCTGCCTATACAATACATAATATACTTAATGTGCATCAGTAACAAAACTTCTTTTTTTTTTTAACATTTAAATATACAAGGGCAGGTAACCCATAAGCTGGACTTGCCTGACCTAGAGATTGTTAGAAATGCAGGATTTCAGCCCTCACACTGTAAGTACTGAAATTAGAATTTCCATTTTAACGATATAACACAAGATGATCAATCACATATACACATCAAAATTTGAGAAGCACTTCTCTGATACGCGTTTTCATTTTATTGTTTTGAAGTAATTTTAATAGTCTCCATAAAACTGGTTGTCAGTAATTATTCCATTTGTGAATTTTCCATATTCTTTGTTTCCTTATTTATGATAAGATTGGGTTTATTTATTCTTCATGTTTAGTCCACCAAATGTGGGCTTTCAAAAACCTTCACAGGTTAAACTATGAATATTTATTTGATTTTAATCATTATTCATTGATTCATTGTTTTTATGGCACCAAAACATACAATAATGAAAGGGTAAAATGGCAATGTTTTGGGGGGAAAAACCATCTTTATTTTACTGGTACAACTTAGATATTTGTAGTAATAACATTCATTATAGAGAATTTGTACCTGTACATGATATATATGCTTCTGCTTTTTTCCCCATTCCTCTTATCTCCTTTCAACCTCTCTTCTATTTACAAAAGCTTTGTTTCCATTTTTTCCTTTCTTTCCTTGTCCCTTCTTTCCTTCCCTCCTCGCTGCTCCATTGTTCCCCTTCTCATTTGAACATTTCCTTCCCTTTCCCAATATCTATGGTACATTTTTGTCCTTATTTACACTTTTGGTTTCTCACACCAGAGAAATCAAGTGATATTGACAAGTTTGTCCAATTTATTTCACTTATAAGTATGGCCTCAGGGTTCATCTATTTAGCAGGAAATGTCTCAAATTTATCCTTCTTTATGGCAGAAGGTACTCCATTATATATATACTTTGTGTTGTCTATTCATTCATTGGTTGATGGGCACTTAGGCTGTTTCCAAGATTTGGCTACTACAAACTGTGCTGCTTTAAACATGGATGTGCATATATTGCTGAAGTATGATGCTTTTAATTCTTTTAGGAGATACCAAGAAAAGGAATAGCTGTGTCAAATTGGACCTCTACTTTTTAGTTTTTGGAGGACTCTCTACACTGATCTCCACAGTAGTTGTACCAGTCTACATGCCCACCAACAGTAGAGAAGGGTTCCTTTTTCCCCACAGCCCCTCAGCATTTGTTATTGGCTTATTTCTTGATAAAAACCATTCTTTCTAGAGATGGAATCTCACTGTTGTTTTAATTTGCATCTCTTGAATGACCAGAGATGCTGAACATTTTTCATATATTTATTTGCCATTTCTGCTTCTTTATCTGAGAAGTGTCTACTATGCATTTCAGATTCTTATTTTTAAATCAGGCCTTTAAATTTGAGGGGTCTGATTTTTTAATGTCTTTATATATTCTAGATATTAGAGATTTGCATGATGAATTGCTGCCGAATTTTTTTCCCACTCTGTGGGTTGTCTCTTCACTCAGTTTGTGGTTGCTTTTGCTGTGAAAAAGCTTTTTAATAAGATAAGATCCCAGTTGTTGATTCATTGTGATACTTCCTATGCATCTGGAGTTTTGTTCATAAAGCCTTTGCCTACACCAATGTCTGTAAGAGTTCTACCCGTTCTCTTCCACAGATTAGATATTTGTTTTAGTATTTAGATCTTTGATTCACTTCAATTTTAGTTTAGTGTATGGTCAAAGATATGGGTCTAGTTTTAATCTTTAGCTCTGTGAACAACCAGTTTTTCCAGCACTACTTATAAAAGAGGCTTTCTTCTGGTGCAAGGGCACTGCTCCTTTGTCAAAGGTAAGGTGGTTGAGTATGTCTACACATCTTCTAACCTGTTCTATTCATTCTTGGATCAGCATTTTTGCCAGCATCATGCTGGTTTGTGTGTGTGTGTGTGTGTGTGTGTGTGCGAGCACGCGCATATGTGTATGTGTGTGTGTGTATCAGGAGTCGAACTCAGGACCTCATGCTTGCCAGGCAGGGACTGTGCCACTGAGCTATATCCCTGGCCCTCATGTGTTTTTATCATAGTAGCTTTGTAGTATAATTTCAAGGCAGAGATTGTGATGCCACCTTCCTTGCTTTTGTTGCCCAAAATTGCTTTTGCTATTCCAGGTCTCTTCTGGTTCCAAATGAATTTTAGGATTCTTTTCTCTAATTCTGTGAGATATGCTATTGGAATTTTGATTGGGATTGCATTAAATCTGTTGAACAATTTTGATAGTATGGTCATTTTCACTATATTGGCTCTTCCTACCCAAGAACAAGGGATATCTTTCCATTATTTGATATCCTTATCGATCTCCTTTTTCAGAGTATTATAGTTTTTAATGTAGAGGTATTTTACCTCCTTCATTAGATTGATTCCTAGGTTTTTCATATTTTTGGATACTATTGTGAAAGGTATAGTTTCTCAGATTTCTTTCTCAGTGAGTTTGTTATTCGTGTACAGGAATGCTATTGATTTTTGAGTGCTGACTTTGTATCCAGCTATGAAACGGAATTTGGTTATTAAATCTAAGAATCTTTTGGTGGAGTTTTTGGAGTCTTCTGTGTATCATGTCATCTGCAAATAATGATAGTTTAACTTCTTTCTTTCTTATCCTTATTCCTTCTATTTCTTTCTCTTTTCTAACTGTCCTGGCTAAAGTTTCCAGAACTATATTGAATAAGAGTGGTGACAGTGGACATCCTAGTCTTGTTTCTGATTTTGAGTGAAAGTTTTCAGTTTTTGTCTACTTAGTATGGTGATGCTGTTTTGTCATAGATGACCTTTATCAGATTGAGATAAACAACATCTATTACAATTTTTTGGAGGGTTTTTATCATCAATGGCTGTTGGATTTTGTCATATGCTTTTTTTGCATTTATAGAGATGATCATGTATTTTCGTCCTTGGCTCTGTTGATATGCTTTATTACATTTATTGATTTGTATATATTGAACTATCCTTGCATTCTTGGGATGCATCCCACCTGGTCAAAGTATATAATTTTCTTGATGACTTGTTGCATCTATGGGAGATTGGCCTTTAGTACTTTCTGAGTTAGATTCTTGTCTGGTTTTGGTATCAGAGTAATGCTTACTTCCAGGAATGAATTTGAGAATATTGCTTCACTTTCAATTTCATTAAAGACTTTCAGAAGTAGCAGCATTAGGTCTTCTCTAAATTTCTTGTAGAATTCAGCAGTGAATACATCAGACCCTGGCTTTTCTTTGTTGGTAAGTTTTAAATTATCTTCAATTTCATTGACTGATACTGGGTTATTTAGATTTTTTATATCTTCTTGATTCAGCTTTGTTAATTTATCTGTATCTAGAAATCTGTCCATTTTTTCTGTATTTTCTGTCTTACTAGAATACAGTTTCTCAAAGTGAGTATAGATGATCTTCTGGATTTCTGCAGGAACTGTTATGACTTCACCCTTTTCATTCCTAATTGCATGGATTTGAGACTTTCTTTTTTTTTTTTTTGATAAAATTGGCAAAGGGTTTGTTGATTTTGTTTACTCTTTCAAATAATCAACTTTTTAATTCACTGATTCTTTGTATTGTATTCTTTGTCTCCTTTTCTTTAATTTTCATTTGTAATGATCTTCAGACCATTATTTCTGATCTTAATAATTTCCTCCCTCATATGAGCTTTGGACTTGACTTGCTCTTCGTTTTCTACAAGCTTGAGGTTCAACAACACTTTGTTGTTTTGCTTGCTCTGTTTTTCTGAGTATTCACCACTATAAATTTCCACTGTAGAACTCCTTTCATGACATAAGTTCTGGTATATTGTATTGGCATTTAATTGTAGAAACTGTTTGATTTCTTCTTTAATTTAATCTGTGACCCATTGGTTGTACAGGGGGTGGTATTTAATTTCTATGTATTTATGAAGTTCTTGTGGTTTCTTTTGCCATTGATTTTCAATTTCATTGCACTCTGGTCTGATAATACGCATGGGATAATTTCAGTTCCATTGCATTTACCTAAGCATGTTCTATGAGCTAGTATGTGGTCTATTTTAGAGAACGCTCCATGAGCAGCTGAGAAGAATATATATTGTGTTGTAGGACATTCTGTGGACATCTACAAAGTCTATTAGTTCAAAAGTTTGATTCAGGTCTGGTATTTAATTGTTAACTTTTTTGTCTAGTTTTTCTATTTGTGACAGTGAGGTGTTGAGGTCCAGCATTACAATTATATTAGTGCTTATTTGAGCTTTTAAAAAATCTTTTTTTTTTTTTTTTTTTTTTTTGCGGCACCGGGGATTGAACTCACAGCCTCACACCTGCCAAGGCAGGCGCTTAAGCCACTGAGCCAAACTCCCAGCCCTGGTTTTTTGAGGCAGGGTCGCACTGTGTAGCTCAGGCCAGCCTTGCACTCGCGTTGTAGCCCAAGCTGGCCTCGAACTCACAACGCTCCGCCTACCTCAGCCTCCCGAGTGCTGGGATTAAAGGCGTGCGCCACCACGCCCAGCTTAAAAAATCTTTTGAGACAGAGTTTCACTATGCACTTCAGGCTGGTCTTGAACTCACTTTATATCCCAGGTTGGCCTTGAACTTGCAGAGATCTTCCTGCCTCAACTTGTTGAATTTCTGGAATATCCCAAATTCTGGGATTATAGGCCCAGCCTTCTAATTTGATATTTATGTCTGTTAATGTTGAGTGCACTGGTATTTGGTGCATATATATTTATGATTATCTCTTGGATTGTTTTCTCTACAAGGATATACTGACCTTCTTTGTCTCTCTTAGGCAGTTTTGGCTTGAAGTCCATTTTGTCTGCAAATTGAATAGCTACCACTGCTTTCTTCCGGGCTCCTGCCATATGGATTGCTGCTTTCCATCCTTTGATTTTTCAGTCTGTGAATTTCCTTTTGAATTAAATATGTTTCTTGTATGCAGCATATCGTTGGATCTTGCTTCTTGATCCATTGTGCCAGTCTGTTTCTTTTGGTGAATTGAGATCATTTTAACATTGATGTTTATAACCACTATGAATTATCTTATCATTGTCATGTTATTTTCCTGTTGTTGGTTCCCTTTCTCCATCTCTAGGTTTAATTGCTTGCCTTGCCTGCTGGATTCATTCTCTTTAGGTTCCTGTAGTTGTAGTCATTGTTACCTCTTTCCAGAATGTCCTTCAGAACATTTTGGAGGGCTGGTTTGGTGGCCATGAATTTCTTCAGGTGTTCTTTGTCATAGAAGTATCTTATTTCTCCATCAATTTTGAAAGGTAGTTTTGCAGGGTACATCAATCTGGGTTGGAAGTTGTTTTCTTTTAGGGCTTGAAATGCTTTACTCCAAGCTATCCTTAACTTGAAGGTTTGTATTGAAAAGTCTGCCATGATTCTGATGGATTTTCTTTTATAGATGATTTGTTTCTTTTCTCTAGCAGCTTTTACTATTCTGTTGTTGTGTTGAATCTCTGGAATCTTGAGTACTATATGCCATGGTGTAGATTTTTTTTGAGCATGGTTAATTGGCATTCTATATGCCTCACTGATCTGTATGTGAAATTTCTTATTTCTGCTTGGGAAGTTTTCCACCATTACTTCTGTGAACAGGTTTTTTTATGTTGTGTGTGCTATATCCTGTTTTTCTATCCACTCTGATTCATTTTATTTTTTTTTTCTTTGCATTATCTACCAGCTGTCAGACTGATTTTTCGTGGTCCCTTGCTATGTCCCCCAGGAAAGAGTGATAGGCTGGTAGCCATGTTAGAGAGAAGTCCACTGAGCTTGGAACTCAGAACAGCTGTGGGCTCCATCTAGCGGCGCCTAGAGACAAGGTGAGGCTGCTGAGTCTGGTTCTGCAGGAGGTGCACGAGGTGTTACAGGCTGAAAAGAATGGGTTCCAGCCTCACAGCCAGAAACCAGCCTGAACTTTGGTGGGACTAAAGGTGCAGGCATCCTGGGATTATTCACCACCCCTGCTCCAAAGCTACAGCTGGCTTCTGGGATCAATCAACTCAGACCGGACTCTGTCTGCACGCTTTGTCTACCAGTGACAGCATGCCTTGAAGCAGACTTTTTTTTTCTAACTTTTTCTTTTTTTTCCCTATTTGTTCTTGTTTTTATGAGTGTGAATATGGTTTCTAGTGTTGCTGTTCTGTTCTTGTTTTTATTTCTTCCTTCTCTCTTTCCCTCCTATCTTCTTCACCAGTTTCCCAAAGTTTGCATAATCTTTCTTTGTCTCCTAGCCTTAATTCTAATCTCTTCCTCTTTTTTTGTTTCTCTGTTTTTCCCCTCAACCCCTTTTCAATTTTGTCCTGAGGGTTAAATGGCTACTGAAATAAGTTATTTCAACAAAAAGATAAGTTAGTAAAGAAACTTGTG
>RJWM01043525.1:0-13763 GCA_004363535.1 Dasyprocta punctata | reverse complement strand
GGAGTGATGTCATAAACCCCAGGAGAGACACAGGTCCCCTTTTCTCCCCTTCCTTTGATCATCACCCAGTGTGGGATGTGGATGCCTCCCAGCATCTCTGGGCTCCTGGTCACCTGGGCTACTGAATCATGTAGTTATAATTTCTGCAATAAATTAAAGTCATGCAAATAAGATATCACTATGTTGCCTAACTTCGTGTCAAATAGTCAACCTCATTAATGGAAAAATAAATGAGAATACAGAATGGGAAACAACATTCCCAATTCTCCAGAATCACCTAGAAACCCTCCACTGCTTCTTGCATGGAAACAATGGTAAGAGAAAAGTGTTCATTCTGGTCTAAGTTGAATTTAAACAGCTTGGCACCTGTTGATTCAAAGTTTGTGTAGGCCTTGATCTTCATGAAATCAATAAAACAAAAAAGATTAAAAATCAAAAATTCAGAGGAAAATGGATCCCGCAGATTCCTCAACTCATTTTCTCTCTCAGTTTCTGTGTTCATGGCCTGACATTTACAAGTCAGAGATGCCTGGATCCTGAGGAAGCCCCACGTCCCCGCCCTAGTGAAGTCTTCAGTCAAGGCTAAGGACTCCCAGTTTGTGTGAGAAGGGAGTGAAGGGCTGGAGCTGCTGCCATGTCTGAGGCCGTTTCTCCTTTTACATGTCCCCAGCTGCTGACAAACCCATGGGCACGGGGCACAGAGGCTCAGTCCCCTCCCCACCTCTCTCTGTGCTGTGACCTGGTGGTGATGGGGGGGGTGGCCATCAGAAGGACCAAGCTCCACAGTTATCTCCTTACAGGACAATGTCCTTCACTGTCCCCAAGAGGAGAGATTCTATCCCTGATATGACTTTCACCTCCATGAACTCTTCCTGTACCATTTATGTGCTCTGGTACTTGGAGCCAGCTCTGTGTTCCTGTAGACATCAGCTTTCTCAGCCTGTCTCAAAAAGAGACACAACAGTGTTATATATTGGTCTCTTCATGAACTGTACCACTTCATGTGAATTTTAAACTCTAGAATGGTAGATTAGCACGTTCTTGCACAAAAATCTGTCAGAGATTATTTGGAGATTGGAATGGTATATTTCTTAAGTGAAGCCAACTTCATTTTACAAATAGTATACTCATAAATATTTATTTCTAAAAAGTCTTCCTAAGTTCCTGCTCACTGTCACTTGCACTGGGACTGTTCTGCTTTCTGTTGTCCCCTGAGAGGCAACAGTATGACAAGAGCAGGCTGGTGTGTTTCTGTGCTGACCTTGTCATGAGCATTGAAGGTTACAAGATATGGGGTGACAGGAACCACCTCGGCCTCCAAGGGGGCTGTGTGTCAGGCATTTTGCTGAACACTACCCAGAGAACTTCATCATACTTTACAGAGATCCGACAAAGTGGCCTTCATTTTGTATTCACTGGACAGGTGAGCAAACAGAGGCAGAGGGAGTTATTCCGAGTCAGCCTTCATAACCACACAGTGTTCCTCTCAAATCTGTCACTAATAAGCTGTGAAATCTTGGGTCATTTCCTTACCTGCTTCCAGTGTAGCCCCAAAGGGATTATAGCCAATTTATGGAGCTCAGTTTGAAAATGGATAGAGAGTGCTTGCCACATGTCCATTATATGGTTCTTTAAAAACGTACTTTATGTGGTAATCTTTCACTGACATTGTTGGAGCAAAATAACAAACTTATAGATATTTCATGATTAATTGGAAGGCTGACCAAGTTGCTGTCCTGCTGTCTCCAGTAAATTCAATTGACCCTGACAGTTGCCTTTACCTTAAGGCAACTTGGGCTGACCTGGGCTCATTCAGTCAAGTTTCTCCCTCCAGAACAACTCCTATATTATGGTAATGTCCTTAACCACTTTCATTCAGTCAAGTCTCTCTCTTGGGAACAATTCCTGTATTGCGGTAATGCCCTTAAGTATAGTTATTCTGTAAGAGCCCCCTCCTCTGGTTCCCAGAATGTTTCTATTGTTTTAAGATTAGTCTGACTGTCAATATATGCCTCAATGTATGTAACCAGTCATATAACATTTGGTCACTTGGTTTGTATCTCCCACTTCTAGTTCTATATAGACTAAACTCCTTCCTGACTCGGGGCCGTTGCTAGGGAGGAATTATCCCTGCAACAGTCCACTGGCGTGAACTCCAAGGGTCCACTGGTGCAAAGATTAAATGCCGCCATCTTATCTCCTCGGTGCAAAGCATCTTTCTTTTAGTTTTGTTTGGTTTGGTTTGGCTTGGCTTGGTTTGGGAAATTTCCCACAACATCAGAATAAAGAGAAATACTTCAATGTCCACTATTCCTCCAGCCTTTCATTAAATCCAAACACCAGAATATAAAAGAAAAATAAGACATGGTGTTCATTCCTTGTTGATGCCTCTCAATGGAGTCAAGTTGGGGGAAATCCACTTGCTTATTTTTGGACGTGAAGGACTGAGAGAGAAAGATGCCATGGGGTCCACTAACAAGCAATAAGAGACATCTCCGTCCCTGACTTCCTGATGAGGGAAACTTCTGGGAAAACACTGCCTGAGCTAAGCCCAAAGACAAGCAAGAGTCCCTCAGGAGAGTGAGATATAACAGATTGGACCAAAAAACTTCTGGACGATCTGTAACTGCAGATTATGGGATGCTGGACAGAGTGGCTGTAGTTGGACAGGCAAGGAGGAACCAGCCACATCATAACAAGCTTTGTGTCCTGAGGTCTCTCAACTTTCACTTCAGCAGCAGACACAGCAGGAGCAAGAATTCCAAGCTAGGAAGTAAGCAGATGAGATCAGGACCCCGGTGAAAGAAGGCTGGGCTTGGAGGCTTAGAGGAGAGATATTTGGGGGCCAGGAATGAATCTTTCACTGGGGCAGAATTGAGGTGTGATGAATTAGAGGGGAGAATCGAGGCTGAAGCTCAGATCCTTAACTTGTGCAAATTGTGGAGCAGTGCAAAGTTGTGATTTAAAGGGAGTTGCTTCCCAAAATGGACTGAGCTTTTTCTGGCTGTGTACACATCAATGTGAAGTGTCATGTTAGGAACTCTTGAAGTTGTCTGCAGTCAGCTGGATTTGAACACATGGAGTCTAGGAGAGAGATGTGGGGTCCACATGAACGTGTAATGTCCCCTCAGCCCTTTTCTCCTCTTCTCCAAGATATTTAAACCCAAGAACAGGAAAGTGAGAGCAGAAATCTCAGAGCAGGGAAACAGAAATCAAATCTGGAAGACAACAACTTTTGAGTTGTAGACCTGAGTTAGTCAAAATACTCCAGGGCATATCAAGTGTCTTGGATTAGAGAGAGCAAAAGAGAAATCTAGCGTGAGGGAGCTGGGGTTCAGGAAGCAGAGGCTGGGTTCAGTAGAGATGTACAATCCATGGAGCTGAGAGGTGACACAATCCCAAACTGAGACAGATGAAACCTCCTCAAGTGAATGTTTAGACCCAATGACAGCAGCCCATGGGGCTCCATACTGTGTGGATGACAGGGAAGCTCAGCAGGGGTCTCTAGACCGAAGAAACAAAGGCTTGGTCTGGAGGGTGATCAGCTCTCCATGGACAAATGACACATTGTCTGGCCCTGATAGCACTCCCCCAACTTTCCCTGACAACCTGCTGAGAGTTCACAAAGTAAATGGTAATGAATGAAAAGAAAGAAGAGGACCGTGGCGGGAAGCCATACTATCTCTGTGTTGCACAGCTGTGCGCTTGGGTGCCAGGTTTTGGTGTTTGTGTCCCAAAGAGGAAAACCCAAAGCTTTGCACGTAGGGTGACCTTCCAGGACTGGACTATATAAACGGGTCATTCGGTGGTTCTGAGGTGGCCATCTGTACCCTGTGGTCCTGTGTAAAGTTGTGGACCCTGTGTGAGTCTTCCAACAGAGCAGAAGTACTGATAGAGGGCAGCCCCCACTCTGTGACATGGATGGAGAACTAATGGGGAGGGGACCCCATTTTACAAGCACAGGTGGGGAGCTGACTCAGGGCTCAGTCATGGGAGAAGGGTGTGATCCTCTTCTCACAGGCGGCTCAGCTGTCTGTCCCCACAGTAAACAGCAGCTCTGACAGTAGTTAGGATTTTTTGTTGTTCACTTCCCCAATCATTTTTCACTGACTTTCTCTAACAATATGCATTTTGTAAATTCTATATTTTTGTCATATTTACCAGCACACTTCTGTTTCTTTTCCCCATTGTGTAAGCTTGGTGCCTGTCTCCTGGAGCAACCTCAAGTTCCCATTAATGAAATCATCAAAATCAGCAAGTCTGGACTGAGTAGTGTCTGCAGTGACCGTTGCTGCTGTGTCCACGAACTGGTTCCAGGAAGCACGTGGTCACAGCCTGCAGTACCTGCTCTACATCTTAGTGGATGGCACTGCCTCCGTGGAACCAGGAACTGCACTGGGCAAAGGAGAGGTAGAAACTGTCTTTGAAACTTCTCCTCCCTCCTAGTGCATGTGGTGGAGAAACAGGACTCTGCTCCCTACTGTGGTACTTTCTGGGAAGTGAACAGGGGCAAATGATTAGAGCCAACTCATTCAATGAATGTGATTCCTCCTTCATCTGTTATTATGAATTCAGGAACCACAGTCCACCACCCATATGCTTCTACAGTCTCTTATGTGAAACTTCCTGTTGTGATTTTACACAGAGTTGGCAAATTCTGTATTTTCTCCCAGAGGAGTCTATGCATCTATATGTGCAAATGTTCAGCCTCATTTTCTCATACATCATTTCTCACTCACATGGATTTTAGGTAATTTATGAGTATTCTTGTGGGTCAACATCCCCATTCACTTAATTTTATGGCCGTGATACATATGCTTTTTGTTAACTTCCTTTATGCTAATTAATCCTCATTGCACAAAGTTACTCACTTCATTTAAAAAAGGAATACTATATGAAATATAATTCAGTATTCCAGAGGCTAAATTATGGCAAACATGACGTGGTCCAACCACAGCCAGGGCAGAGTGCAATGGCAGACATATCTCATGCATACCTTGGACCAGTGATATTTAAATTTAAATAAAACTTGTAATGATTCATACTAATTGAGTCTGAAAAGTCTCTGAACTGTCTCCAGCCTCAGACATCATTGTATAGGTAGGATAATCAAGTATGTAAAGTGTTTTAGAAATAATGAGGGCCATGTTAAACTAAGGAATTACAGCCTTATTATAATATCACTCATTTCAGTTAGATTTCTAATAAGAATTCTCTTTAATAGTGGCTAGTGATTACGGAGCTCTCACTACAGGGAAGGTATTTGACTTGATTACAGAATTGAATTTAACAATCACTAACATGGACCATGTAGCAAAAAAGAAGATATGGAAGTGATAGACCATGGCTGGTCACAGAAGGCAGTATAGTTGGATACTGCATTAATGCTGCATCTCCTCCTATTTTCCTAAGAAAAGAGAAATATTAACAAAAAGAATAAGTGCTATTTTTGGTGAGGGAGTTGAAGTTTACATACTAGTTTCTGGTTGACCCCATCCTGGCTGTAACCTGAAGCTCGTGAGTGTTGTAATAAGATATATATGCTTCATAAAAAAGAGACTAAATCGGTATTTCTCACTTGGGTGCACTACACGCTCCAGGGGACTCTGACAACATCTGAAATAACTGAAAACACATTTGTTTGTTGAAATAGCACAAGAGCACCCCTAGCATGTAGAGGTATGAGCCATGGCTGCTGCTAAACATGCCACAATTTACAAGACAGCTTCTCCCCTCTCCTCCCACTATGAGCAATAACTATGTAGCCCATCTTAGGGATTTGATTTCTCTTTACCCCGATATTTCATTAAACAAACTGTTCATTAAATCTCTTGATGGCAAGGAGTTAATATAGATATATACATATTTTTAACTGACAAATCAGTTGGACCTAATGATATTTATGGTGTCTAGTGTGACATTTCAATACACATATGCAGTACACAGCGATCGTATTAGAGTACTGGGCACATCTGTTACCTCAGAACTTTGTCATTTATTCATGCTGGAAATTTTAAAAATTCTCCTCAGACTACTTTGAAATATCCAGTTGATTGTCAGCCACAGTTATCATACCCTGATGCAGAATATTAGAAATTGTTCCACCTACCCAGTTGTACCCTGTGCCCATTCAGCACCCCGTCTCCATGTCTCCTTCCCACTCTCCCTTCCCAGATTCTGGTAACCATGTCTTATTCTTTATTCCTTTGAGATCAACTTTTAAGTTCCCACATACTAATGGAAATATGAACATCTTATAAATAACAGACTGATAGAATTGCTGTGTATTTGTCGTTCTTTGCCTGACTTATTTCATGTAACAATACATCTTTCAGTTACAGTCATGTGGCTGGAAGTAACAGAACTTTCCTCATTTTTATGATTGAAGAGTATCCCATTGTGTACATACCAGGTTCTCTTTACCTGTGCATCCATTGCAGGACACCTAGGTCAATTTCTTATCTCCACTATTGTGAATAGTGTTGCAATAAATAGATGAGTGCAGTCATTTTTTTGAAACGTTGACTTTTAATTTTTCTCTATATGCCCAGTACTGGCACAATCCTATTTCTATTCATAAATATGTAGAGGAAAAAAATAAAAGGAACAAACAAATGAAAGTTGCCTCTGTTGATAGTTTCATATCACACTGTACTTAGCTTTTTAAAACAAATACTGTGACTCATCTGAATGTTTAATTTGCAAGTTCTGTAGTATTGAATGATCATTTGTCAGCTATATATTATCAAGAGAAAAATGCCACAGAACCATTCAAATTGTAAAATTATATAAGAGGACATCTTCAATGCTTGATGAGTACAATCATCAAGTCTTTGATGATTGTAAGAAATCATATTAATCTTAAGTTTACTGCTATATATCAAACACAATGATGCTTTGAGAAAATGATGCATACGATTCATATTCATCAGGTATTTTCATGGTCCAGAAGAGGAGAAACTGATTTCCATCTTGTGCTGTGTTACATCTTCCAGCATCTGCAGCCTAGTTCCTGTCAGAGGCAATCAGGTTACACAGAAGTGTAATTTTTCTGAGTCAGACCCTGCTTTTTGATCCCCCCTCCAATGATTTAAAAAATGCTCCTGCGCTTGACATAGTTAAATTATGTCAATGGCATATGTTGACAACTGACATTTTGTTCTTGTTAAAAATTTAAGAACAGATTTCTTACCTGAGTTCTGAAACAAGAGCAAATCACAGAACATTAGATATGGGGACAAAACACAACAGATATGTCTTCAGAACTTCAAGACAATGCTTTTTTGGTATGAAACTGCAAGGGGGAAGGATGGGTGGGGTCAAAGTATCAGCTGTGTCCTGGCTCAAATCAACTTATATGTATCATGCATGCATTTCTAGACAGTTAACCCACTCATCCCATCTGTCCAGCTCCTGTGTGGCAGAAAACCCCAGAAATGGTCCTCACTGCACCAGATCATGCAGAACCCCAGGAAATCACCTGACCCTCCACTTCCTCATAAGCCCCAGGACAGCCTCACCCTCCTGTCACTGACCTGGAGCCTCAGCTCACAGGGTCCTCTCTGTCTCACCTGCTCCTTGAGAAGCCAGTCTGGCAGACAGCATGCTGCTCCTGAAAGCAGTCCTCCTCTCCTCCCTGTGGGCTTGTGAGTCATTTCCAAACATTTTCACCTCAAAAGGCAATGAAGTCATGCATTTCTTGTCTCTTTTTCTCATACCATTTACTCATGGAAATTTCTCTTCTTTCTTTGCAGGTGGATTGGGGCAGCTGAAGCAACCTGAAGTAATCATCTCCAGAGCAACAGATAACAGTGCCAGCATATCTTGTAAGGCATCATTCTCAGGCTTTGACAGTAAAGTAATATACTGGTACCGACAGAAGCCAAATGAAGGCTTACGGTACCTCCTGCATGTTAAGACAAGCACTAGTAAAGTTAACTTTGGTGGAAAGAGCAACAAATTTGAAGCAAGTAAAAATTCTGGAACTTCCACTTCAACCTTGAAAATAAACTTCTTAGAGAAAGGAGATGAAGCCATGTACTACTGTGCTTACTGGCCTGGTAGTAGCACGGCATTACAGTTATAAGAATAATCTACACAAGAAATACCTCCAGGTCTGTGCCAACCCACATCCTTCACATATGGGCAGCCCCAGTGCCACCCCGCCCCTCCCCACACCCACTTCCGTAGCTGCCAGGATTTCATTCTCCTAGCAAGACACATGAGGTCACCAAATATTATCTACATGTGGATTATATACCATTATTTTCTACATCATAGTGCTATGTGTGAACTCTAAAAATACAGGATAGATGACTCAAATGGAGCCCAGCTATTTGTTACTTGGCTTTAATAGATTTCCAGCCACTTGGAGCCTCAGAATAAAGGCAGGAGAGGCAAATATGTCAGGAAAATTGATGCACCTAATGCAGAAATATCTCCCATTGTTGCTATTTTCCCATGTCGTTCATGAGAAATCAAGGATTTGTGAATCAGAATGATCTTCGGTGATAGTTGTATGTCTTTCCGTAATATTATGGAAGCATCCTGAAGTAATCTAGTGACCTTCTCTTCTATATAACCAGGAAGTCCATTGGGAGGTACGAAACCACAGTGCAAAACCCGTGTCTGGAGTAGGATGCAGGTTGGTCCACACCAGGGACTCCTGACTGGGACAGCTCAAACCCAGCTTCAGTCACAGCTGTAAACACCTTGTGCACAAGATTTATTAAAAAAAAATCTTGAATAAGAGGATCAAACAGACAAAAGAATGACAAAAGCTGTTAACTGCATCTGTAGAGAAAACAAAAATATCATTCACAAATGAACAAAGGAAAATTACAGACAAGTATTTCAACTGTTTTATGGTTATTTTGTAACTAGTAGTTGGAAGTTTGAGAACTTTCAAAGTGGAACAAAATGTTGAAAATAAATCTATAAATATTTCTTTAGGTCCTTGGTCCTTGAAGTCTGTTTTCAGACCAGGTGGAAATTAATAAGGAAAAATTCTTCCATCAGAAACTTTTCTCATAATCATATTGGGGAATGTGAACATCCTGCTGCATAGTAACCATGCACATGGTTTGCCTAGTAAAACTGAAAGAAATGGAAAGTGTTGGTCACTTTGGCTCAATTTTGGTAGAAATTTTCCAATTTTGAATTTGAAAAGTGTAGTCTCCTAGAGATTAGTAGCTCTAGGTTTTGAGAATCAATGTCTGGCAACTCTGAGCTTTGCATTACAAGTGCACTTTAGCTCTTAGTGTTACAGCTCTAACTGCTATAACTCTAAGCTTTGAGTGTTAGCACCTCCTGGTAGCAGTCAGTTGTCCTTGTCAGCTCCTGAGGCTATTCCACATTCCAGTTTTCTAGAGTTTTTCCAGCAGATTCCAGCATCTGTCTGAGGGAATCCTCTGCTGTTCTTCAATTATCTCCAAAGGTATTCACCACTCTTGGCTTTTGTCGAATGTTCTGCTCTCGGAACATTTTCAGGAGTCCCTGGCTACCTTGCATATTCAGATATAACAGGGCTTAGTGTTTCCTGCTCTTTACTAGCACAGTATGTTCAACCCACTTCTTATGGTTGGGTATAACCCTCCTCACCCCAAGGCTCATGTGTTCAGAAGGAGAGTTTTGGGAAGGTAATCTAATGGTCATGGGATCATTAAACTCATCACTGGATTCATTCATTCATGAGTGTATAGCTAAGTTTACTGTTAAAAGGTAGGCTCAATTAGAGCAAGGAAGTCATTAGAGGCACAAGGTAGAAGGGTGTATTCTTGTTTTCAGTCACTTCTGATCTCTCTGGCTCTTCTCTGCTGGCTCTGGTTCATCCGCCATGGGATGAGCAGCTTTCCGCTGTAGTGCCCTTCTGCCGTGATATATCTGCCTCACAGCCAGGCGAGTATGAACTGAAACTTCGGAAACCAGCAGACAAATCAACATTTTCTCCTTCAAATTTGTATGTCAGGTGTTTGTCCTTACAATGGAAAAACTGAGTAATACACCAGTGCTGCTAAGATAAAATCAGAAGCAGGCAATAAGACTACCCAAGGCAAGCAGTTGTTTATTTTGGAGGTCCTCTTGATAATACACAGGACAGAGGCATCTTGGATTGATCTTATGAATGTGAGGGAATATTGCTTAAAGGTCCAAGTATGCCTAGTCTCCTGCATCTCATGGGCCAATCTTGGGACTTTCAAAGGACTGGCAGAGGGGTACTAAATAATCTGGAGTGACTAAGGCCAGAAATGTCTGGGATAAACCCAGGTCTAAGGTCCGCTGCAGCCTAAATGAACCTGTGGGCCATCACTGTGGCAGCTTGGCCACACTGTGGGAGCAGCAAGACAGTGCTGAAGTTTTGACGGGTGCTAATTTCAGTGAGTGTCCAACAGAAGTGATGAAGCGTATCTCCATTTCTGCTCTGTCATGAATGGTCTTTCAGCTGCTCCTCAGAAGAGCACAGAGTGAGAGAGGTATCAGTGCTCTGGGTTAACTATAAGGGCTGCAGGTGCCAACGTCCTTTACACTGCAATTGTTAAGGCAACCACAGCAAAGCCAAGAAGACAATGCAGGAAACACCAAAGATGACCCCAAAGGGGCATCACCTGGAGGGATCTAACAGCTGTTTGGGAGATCATACTCTTTTTGGATACCAAGTAGAGAAAAGGGAAGGGTTGGGCCTAACTCCTCTATCTCACACTCATTCTCCATTTCTCCTCTTTTGGGGCCAGGCTGTACTATGAAGTGCAGAGATGCTGTTGAAGCCCAGTTAGGTAGCACTAAGGGGGCTCCAGGGCATTTTTCCAGAGGTAGAACAGGACCCCAGGTCCCAAACTTTGTCAAGATGACATCTGATCCTGATTACCACAGTAGAAATCACCAGAGAGCCTGGCTTGGTCTCAACACACTCTACCTCTCACCAAATGTACATAAATGCAAAGGAAAAAACACATGGAGAGGATAAAGCCAGTCTGACAACATGGAAACTTTCCAGAAAGAAAGGCATGAAAAGAAAGAGTCAGGCATCCCAGCATATCTGTGCTGAATCCTTCAAGATCTTCTTTTAACCCCCAAACAGGTGATGTAGGACCCTGCTTCAATGGCCAGGGGGGCTCATATCTGAGGAGGTGAAGTCACCTTGGCTGCTCCTCAGACCTCTGGTATGGGAACCTGGTGACTCACACCAGTGAGGCACAGGAGGAAAAGAGACACCTGATCTATGTGACTTTATAGTAACAAAATATTCTGTAGTCATTAAAATTCTCTTTTGAAGAATTATGAGTGAACTTGAAAATATTTACCGTATTTTCAAGGAGAATATGTAACACAGGGCTGATATCCTTATTGGGCACTCAGATACTTAAATGGGTTTGCTGACAAAAAAACAAATGGAAACAAATCTTTCAAACTTGAAGCGAAGGTCTCTAAAAGGACATGTGATTTTAATTTCTTCTTTATATGTTGGCAGGTTTGAGGCATTTTATCAAAAAACCTCTATTGTATGTAAATATATATGCATAATAAATTTGACACTACATTGACTTATACATATACGAACAAAAGTTTTCATATAAAATATAGTTGTATCTCTAAGATGGGTTGTATATTTTCATCATTTCACCTAGCCACATTACCACATATTCCATGTCATTTAGTAGTATTGAAGCAAAAAATAAACTACATCAAAGTTGAAAGTAACTCTGATTACTATGCAACAGAGGGCCAGGAAACTGTGCGCATGCTCTGCAAGGTCTATTTTGTAAATAAAGTTTGATTGACACACAGCTTTGACCTGTTGATTGCATACTGCCTACAGCTGCCTTCACAATACAAGGAAATAACTGAGCAGTTGTCACAGACACTCTCATAGCCTAAAATGCTTCCTATTTGCCTCTTGAAAGAAAATATTTTGTGCAGTTGCTTGATGGTGATAGGCTCATGAGTAACGTTTATAATTACTTTGTATTTCCCTAATTTTAATATTGTTAAACGTTTTCCTTCTGATATTAATGATGTGGCTTTGAACAAATTACTTCACATATCTCCGATTCACTTTTCTCACATAAAAAAGAGAAAATACTAATTTATCTCTGAATAAACTTAGAGAGGAGTGACAATAACACAACAAATATTAGTTCTTTAGATTAACATTTCACATAGTAAAATCACTGAGAGAAAACTATTAATACACTGTTAGAAAACCACTTCCACAGGCTGTGCTGATGAAACACCATGACCTGTTTCCTGCCTTCCACGGGTCCTAGCAGTGCATGCAGGCCACACTTTGACCCCTTCATCACACTCAAGTGAGCTCTGCCATCATTGGTCATCCTAGGGGCCTCCTTCTTTGCTTGTGAGTTGCTTTAACAAAGAATGTCACTACCCTCATTGAATGGGGGACAACGGAACCCTAGATGTCCAGGTCACTCCTCCTTTGCAGTAGTACAGCCACAGGGAGTAAAAATGAAGCTTGGAAACCTTAGTAGAATATTGAATTCTTAGGAAGGAAATGTGAATTTCAGATACCACACTCTGTATGAACAGAGAACAAAATGAACCAATGTATACTATTTTAATGAACTTCACAGATCACAATTTTGACACATTTAAAAAATATCACTTTTGCTTTTCATTCACAGACAAGTAAGACATGATCACCTCACAGGTTGTGTCACACATCATCAAGAGAAAAAGAAACATAGCATTTCTAAAATGCCAACTGAAAGCAAATATTGGGAAGAACCAGGTGTATAAACACCGGTACTTACAGAAGCCAGAGCAGACTCTGACACAAATTCTATTCATTTCCTCCAATGAAGAAGTTGTGTGTGAGCAAGGGGTGAGTGAGGAAGGTACGTAGATATGTGTGCAGCCAGGAAGGAGCCAAGGGATTTCTCTTTCAGCCTTAGCATAAGCTGTGTGGTTGATGAGGACACAGGGACCTACTCCTGCGCACGCTGAAATGGACTGTGTCACAATGCCGTATTCTCTGCTATGGGAAACCCCTCACAAACACACACACTTTACTGTCTAGTCCCACTCAATAATTTTCAGGTTCTACTAAAACTAAAGACCATACACCAATCACAGCACATCCCGAGCTTCTGCTCAGCCACTGTGAGTCTTCCAAGATTCCAAGACTTCCTAAAACTGCTCTTGTAATTATTCACAAAATGTGGCTGGGAATAGCTCTCTTTTATTCTTCCTCCCACCACCATTTCATGATATTTCTGTTGGGCAGAACTGACCTAGACCCTTACAGTTATAACTACAGAAACATCCAAGTGCATCTGGGTAAATGTTTCAGAGCTTTCAGTGATACAAACAGTCCGCCACCACACCAGTGCCATAGGTTTGTCACCACTGCCCTAGCTCAACAAAATGCAGATAAGTAAATACAAATAAATAATCTCTGGGCAAAATAAGTTAAGCATATGCAGAACTCAAAATGGAAATCTGAAAAGTATATGCAGTAATAGCTACAACATACTCCATCACCATTCTCTACTTTTTGGAGCAAGACTTAAAGCATTCTTTTCCTGGAAAGTCCTAAAGAATAAATATATTTGAAGAGAATTTCTATGTCTCAATTCCTCAGGAGAAAGGGGAGCATGGACTGTATATAAGCAGAAGGGTGTTTCAATAAAACTTTATTAGAACAAGACAACTCAGCCGGGCGTGGTGGCGCACGCCTTTAATCCCAGCACTCGGGAGGCTGAGGTAGGCGGAGCGTTGTGGGTTCGAGGCCGGCTTGGGCTACAACG
>RJWM01043524.1:0-13760 GCA_004363535.1 Dasyprocta punctata | reverse complement strand
AGACGCCCTTGGGTGACAACCGCGCTATGGCACCACCAGGTTTTGATAAAAGTGGTTTGATATTCTGGTTCATGAATATGCAAATAGGCGAGCGTGAGTATGGAAACAGGAATGCAGGCACAGGCAAGCAAATATGTTAATTTGAATATATGAATATGCAAACGCACAGATTTAAATGCACGAATATGCAAACGCGTGTCCTGTGCGCCGAGCCGTCCCCACACCGAGCCGCTAGCGCGGCCTCCAGGTTTCCAGGGATGGGGAGGAAGCGGCGCGGACCGCGCGCCCCACCTCGTAGCAGGAATTGACCCCACAGCCTCACCGTGAGCTGCACCCCAGCCTCTCTCTCCCCGTTCTTTCTTTTATCCCGAGACAGGATAAAGTCACCGAGTCGCCCAGGCTGGGCTTGAACTGGAGATCTTCCCGCCTCAGCCTCCCCCGTGCTGGGGTCTCTGGCGTGGTTTTCTCCCAGGGTGCAGCCTTCCCCAGGCGGGGTACGGGTCCTTGCGGGGTGTCACCCACCCTCCAGGCCACAACAGCGGGTCCAGACCGGGGTGATGGCCCCTCCCTGCCAGGTCTGCCGGCCTTGGCCACTGTCACCCGCCAAGCAGCGGGGACCCAGCCGGCGACTCCAGGTGCCACTTCAGCTCTGCAGACGGGTAAACTGAGGCCCCTTCGGGGACGCAGCGTCTGTCCTGTCGGCCCCTGACCCTAGACTTTGGAGCAGCAGGACAGTCCTGGCCTGCGGGCACAAAAGGGGGACTCAGCGAGGGTCCCAGGGCGTGGACGTGGCCGGCATCGGCGAAGCCCCCCGGCCCCGGGCGCCTGGGGAGACCTCAGGCCGGGTCCTGGCCCGCAAGACCAGGAGCCGGACCCCAGCTGCCGGGCCTGGGAGATGCGTGGGCGGGGACCCGGTGCGGCCCGAGGTCACAGCCGGAATCCGGCCCGGGGGGCCTGTGGCGCTCCCGGCCTTAGTCACTGGCAGAGGACAATCTGTCCCCACCACGCCCTGAAGGTGACACTCACAGCACTGCCGGGGGCCTCGGCTTTCTGTTTTGTGTTAGACACGGGGTCTTGCTGTGTAGCCCAGGCTGACCTGGAAGCCCTGGGATTGAGAGATCCTCCTGCCTCAGCCTCTCAAGCGGCTGGGATGGCAGCCTGTCCCCTGACCTCTGGGTGACTCACGCTGAAGCCCTCGGTTATTGGCCCCAGGGCGAGTCCTGAGGGAACAGCGCCTGGCTGCTCAGTCCGCCCGGTTCCGGACGTTTCTGTCATCTGGTGACAGTCCAGGAGACGCCTGGCCCTGCCGCTGGCAGAGCAAGAGGGGTCTCACGGGTAAATCAGGCCGCGTGAGAGTCTCTGACACCAACTCTGATGGCCCACTGCAGTGTGATTTATTGAAAGCTTGGGCACTGTCTATTCCTGGAATTTTCTTTTCCTTCTAAAAATTTTTACTGTTGTGGAGTTTTAAGAGAAAGCTCGTACTGTGTGGCTCAGGCTGCCTTTGAGCTCACGGTGATCCTCCCGCCTCGGCCTCCCAAGAGCTGGGATGGCAGGCGAGCCCCACCCCCATGCCTGGCAATATTTATGATTTTGTAAATCTGGGTTTTGCTCAGAGACATGTGCTTGGTGAACGTCAAACGCCGTGTTTCTGTGTCCTCCACAGTGACACAGGGCCGGCTCCGGTTGGGACGGTCACTGCGAGCCTGGGGCCCTGGTCCGTCCCGGTGGGAGCCCTGGGCCGTGGCCGAGGCCGGGAGACAGCGCCCGTGCCCAGCCCGTGGGGCGCGCATTCCAGCGGTGGCCACAGGGTCCCCGCGCAGGGCCAGAAATAGCTCGGCCTTTTATTTGGAAAAGGAATTACAGGGCACGCTGAGCGCCGCCGCATTTAGAGCTGGCCGCGACCACACGCGCCGGCCGTGCCAGGCAGAGCGCGGACACCGGCCCCTTTCATTCCGCCGTGGCCGCCGGCGCTGGGAGCGCACTCCCGGCCTCAGGAATTCCTGGCAGCCGCCGGCTGTGCCTCGGCCGGGCTTTCCCAGCTCAGGGATGGAGGGACGGACGGGGGCTCTCGGGAGGAGCAGTGCCCTGGCTGGGCTGAGCTGGGCGATCAGGGAGCCAGGGAAGCAAGGGCTGTTGAGCTGGCTGTGGTGGCCCACGCCTACATTCCCAGCCCTCGGGAGGCTGAGGCAGGAGGATCTCAGGGAGCTTGAGGCCAGCCTGGACTGCCGAGCGAGTTCCCCGTGAGACTCTGTCTCAAAATAAACAAACAAACAAACAACAAAAGAAAGCTAAAGCCAGGATTTTCCGTCAGAACCCCGCAGTCCCCAGCGCGCAGGACACAGGCGGTGACCCCGACAGTGCGGCAGGAGGGGCGCAGCCTCTGGGACTCCGGGCGGTTTTGGTGCCGGCTCCACCCGCTCCCCTGGCTGCTGAGCCTCACCACGGTCCCTGAGGCCCCAGCCTCTCCCTCCAGGGCGGCTGCGCGAGGGCAGCTCCCAGGCAGCCCCGGGGCACCTCGAGGAGCCGCTGCGTCCTGCCGGGCACTCGGTGTGGCAGGCAGAGTCGGCGTGGTCTCCGTCTCTGGGGCCCGCGTGTGACGTTCCCGCTGTGCGGCAGGCCTGTCGGGTGTCAGTCGCTACAGGAGGAGCCGCGCCGGGCCCGGGCCCAGTTACGGTGTGGGTGAACCCGGGACCTGGCCAGGCACGCGGGGTCCCACGGTGCCCTGTGGCCGGGACCGCGGCTCCACCGGGACAGGAAGCCGAAGCCTCAGGGCCGGAAGTGGGGAGCAGGGGGTCGGGCGCACCTGGGCCCGGGCCGGCCGTTGGGCCGAGATGACTCAGCGGCTCCCCGCGTCCACGGAGGCCTGGGCTGTGGTGTCAGGTTGGGGGGAGGGGCTCTGCGGGCCTCAGTCTCCCCAAACAGCACTCAGGCCGGGGGCCCCCACACGACGCACTTGGGACGGGTTGAGGGGTCCCAGGTTTTCCGGGCCGGGGGAGGTTTGTGAGTGCGCCCTGGTGAGAGTCCTGGGGCTGGCGGGACCCGTGCCTAAAGACCAGGTGTGTGGTCAGGTGGGGTGCTCAGGAGGCTGAGGCAGGAGAGTCGCCACAGGTTCAAGGCCCGCCTGGGCTGCACACCAGACCCTGCCCCAAACCCCGACCCTTGAGAAAGGGCAGATTCTTACGTTTCCCGCACACCTTAGACTGGAGGTGGTTTCAGGCTGTTTCTGGTAATTCTGTGCCTGAGATAAAGTTTCGCAGTGTGGAATTTCCCACCTGTCTCACCGAGTCAGCCCTAAAAAGTTCCGGCACCTGGAGCTGAGGGAAGCCGGCCCGTCCGCGTCCCATCTCGGGTAAATATCGCCTTGAAGGACAGCCGGCTCCGGAGGCCGGGCAATAAATAGTGGGGCAGGGCGACTGGGTCTCAGTGGCAGGGAGGGTGTCACAGCGGGTCCCCCTCCCACACACGCAGGGCTGTGCGGTCTCAGCGCCACCCGCTCGTCCTGCACAGATGCGCAGTGGGTGAAGGCATAAAGGAATGGCGGCACCAGGAGTGACCTCCCAGAGGATCTTTTGGATTGGGCTTTGATAGGTGGGTAGGAGTTTCTGTGTTGTCTGTGGAGCGCGGCGGTAGCTGCGTAGCCCGAGTGACTGCGACGTGGCCCAGCGCACAGTGGGCTCTTGGACGGCTTTGGAGGAAGCTGCCTGTCTTTCCCCACCCATCCCCTGCTTCCAGCGGCCCCGGGCCCCTAGCTGCGTTCCCTGGACGCCAGGGCGCTGGCTCTAGTAAGTCCGTGTCCACGGCGAAGGCGCCACTGCAGACCTCGCCTTCAGAAGCAGGCGACTCGCGCCGCGGCTCTGTGCGGGGTTTCTGGGCCTCCGCGGCTCACACGTTTCCGTGTGCGGCATATGTTTGCATAGGTAATGTATGCAAATCCAGCCCGCACCTCCCCGAGTTGCCTGCACAGATCTTACACGTCTGCGCCCCTGCGTGTGAACACAGACGCCCCCGACCCGCACGCGGGCCCCGGGACCGAGGCTGAGCCGCCCTGAGGGGTCCGGGCTGTCTCGGGCTCAGGAGCCCAGGCCGGCCTCACACTCAGGCAGGCGGATCCCCCCGCCTCAGCCTCCCGGGTGCTGGGGTCCTGGGCCCGCGCACATGGTTTATCTCGCAGACAGCTTTCTGGTTCCTGGGGCCCCCCCGTTCCCCTCTCAGCCCTGACCGCTGTGCCCCAGGCCTCCCATCACTTCAGAGCCCGGCAGTGGCCCCCACCTAGCAAGACAGCCCCTCCCCCTCCTTCCCCCTTCCACCTCTGAGGCCTGCAGCCGCCTGTCACCCTGGTGCTCTGGGAGGCTGAGGCAGGAGGGTCACAAGTTCAAGTCCAGCCAACCTGGTCTACTCAGTGACTGGCTCAGTGAGACCCTGTCTCAGAATGAGAAATAAAAAGGCGCAGACTGCAGTTCAGGGCAGAGGCGCTGGGTTCCATCGGCCGGGCTGATCCGTCGGCGTCCAGCGGGCTGGAGTGCGCCGGGGCCGGAGCCGAGCCTGGGCGCCGCACCACCTCAGAGCCCCGTCCTCCTGGCGGGGTGTCGGCTCCCCCTGGAGGCCCCACAGGTAGCAGACCCCAGCCCAGCGGGGTGGAGCGTGGGGACGGGAGGCCCTGGCCGGCACGGGAGCCCCTCAGAGGGTCCCGCCCCGCTGGGCAGGTGGTAAGCTGAGGCCGGGTGACCGACATCCCGTCCGGCTGTGTGGGACTCGATTCCCCGTCCCCGGGGCCCCAGCATGGGGGGACCTTGGCAGGATCGCCCGGATCTCCAGGGCTTCCTGTCAGCCTCACCCACAGCAACTGGCGGCAGGTGCTGGGCGGGCCTGGGGCTGCCCACGACCCCTGACCCCCAACTTTGCCTTTGGCAGCCAGGAGTGGAGGATCTTCTCCTGGCTTCAGGGTGGGGTTGGTTTGTGTGGTTTGGTTTGGTTTTTGGTTTTTCGAGGCAAAGTCTTGCTATGCAGCCCAGGCTGGTCTCGAACTCACAGAGATCCTCCTGTCTCAGCCTCCCAATTGCAGGGATGACAGGTGTGTACAGCCACACCTGGCTGTTTTGTTTTCTGCGGGGCAGGGGTGGAATGCGGGCCTCTGCTCTGAGCTACATCCCCGGCCCTTCAAAAAAATCCCAGGCTGGGCTTGCATTTGTGATCCTTCTGCCTCAGCCTCCCAGAGTGCTGGGGTCTCAGTAACGGCCCCCGGGCCACTGTGTGCTGGGGACAGGCCCTGCCGGTGGGACGCGGAGAAAGGGAATTTCGGTCCCTGGGACGCGCGGCTGGTGTGAAGCGGGGCTTGTGTGGCGGGGGCAGGGTCGGGTCCCGAGGAAGATTCCAGAACAGCCCCAGCCCCCGATGCCAGGGGGAGGCTGGGGGTCCCTGCCAAGGCAAGTTCTGCCTGGCACCTGGGCCTGGGGAGGCGGCTGTGGGCACAGACAGACAGACAGACAGACCGGCAGCCCGAGGCCGGAAGCGGCAGGCTCGGCAGGCGCGGGAACCCCAGGTGCCAGTGGGGCGGGCAGGGCCGGCGATGCCACATCTGAGGGCGGCACCTGCGCGGGCGGGGGTTCCTGCGGCGGGGAGCTCAGTACCTGGCGGCTGCACCCCAGTCTGACTCTGTGACTGTCACGCTGGGCCCAGGGTCCCCGCCACGCAGCCTCCCGGCGTCTCACAGCGGCTCTGAAGGAACCTGCGTCCCCGTGCTGCCCTCCTCCTCCTCATTTTGGGGCGCTGCGTGAGCGCCCCTCCACCCCCAGAGCCCTGTTTTTTTTTAGTTTAAGATGGGGATCTCCCGGGCCAGGGATTTAGCCCAGTGGCATAAGCACCTGCCTGGCAGGTGAGAGGTCATGAGTTTGATCCCCGGTACCAAAAAAAAAGGATGTGGTCTCCCTAAGTGAGAGAATTACCCAGGCTGGGCTGGAACTTGAGAGCCTCCTGCCTCAGCCTCCCCGTGCTGCTGGGGTCACAGGCCTGTGCCCCCCGGCCTCCCCCAGGCCTTCGCCCCCACAGCCCCCGCCCGCCGGGGAACCCGCCCCCAGCCCAGACCCGGCAGCAGCACCCAGGTTCGAGGCCCGACCGCAGGCGCGCGATGGCCCTGATAAGGGTTTGTTTGTCACTGCCCGGGTGACACGGCTGGCACTTCTGAGAAGCTGGGGCCCCGCACCTGCGCCCTGGCAGATAAGCGCCCGGGCTGTGGCTTGCGAGGACGCGGGTGGGAGCGGGGCCCGAGGAGGTCCCGGCCTGGCCTGCAGCGGGGACAGAGATGGATGCGGGGAGACTGAGGCCCAGAGGGGTGTGGGGTGCAGCGGTGCGGGCTGAGCCCCGACAGGCCAGGCGCACAGCAGCCTCCTCCTGCCCAGGGAGCCCCAGGCCAGACGCCCCGAGTGTCCCTGGGTCGCAGCTCCCGCACCCTTGGGCGTTGGGCCCCGGGCTGCAGGCCGGGCCTGGGCTGCGCGGTGCTGGGCCGGTGCCTCCGGGCCCATCCTGCGCATCTTTATTTTGAGACGGGGACTCGCTGCACTGGCCGGCTGCCCAGGCTGGGGCGGGCCTCGTGACCCTCCTGCCTCAGCCTCCCGCTGGCTGACTCTCTCTGTTCTTGTTTGTTTTCTGATGCTGCGGTGCTGGGGTTTGAACCCAGGGCCTGTGTGCTGCGAGCCGGGCGCTCACCGCCAGGCCCCAGGTGGCCCCAGGAAGCTCTGTGGTGACACAGGGGAGGGCCCGGAGAACTCGAGCTCTGGAGAACCGTGTGGGGCTGGCCCCGGCTGGGACGGGGCGGTGAGAACAGCTGGGCACCGATGTTCTAGGTCTGTCCTGTGTTTGAGGCAGGGTGTCACTGTGTGGCCCGGGCTGGCCCAGACTCACAGGGACCCTCCTGTCTCAGCCTCCCCAAGGGCTGGGATGACAGGCCCTGGGTTCCATCCTTGGAACCAGCACAGTCGGCAAGAAGCAGAGGCAGGCTCTGGCCCAGCGAGTGCTTTAGGCCAGGGGTGGGGTGGGGTGGCGTGGGGCATCCCCTGGAGAAGTGGGGTTGCACATGTGCAGAAGCTTGCAGGCCGACTTACAGCAGCAGGACTCGCAGGAGGCAGAGATGGAGACAGCCAGGTGCCCATCACGACGAACGGGCACAGATGGTGGCTCCTCCCACCATGGAGTACTACTCAGCCATGAAAAGGAGCACAGCTCTGACACAGCTACAAGGGCGAACCTGGAAACCGTGGGCCTGAGGGACAGCGGTGTTGCACAAGGCCGCACGGTGTGGGTGCCCCGGCCAGCTGATGGCGCGGTGACAGGAAGTGGCTCCGTGGGCGCCAGGGGTAGGAGGAGGTTGGAGGGGGTGGGAGCTCCCAAGGGGGGGTCTCTTTTGGGAATGATAGAACATTCTGGAATTAGAAGTGCTGGTTGTACCGCCCTATGCACGTGTTCAAAACCATCACCAAATTATTTGCTTTAAAACAGTGCACAACTGCGATCCCAGCACTCGGGAGGCTGAGGTAGGCGGAGCGTTGTGAGTTCGAGGCCGGCTTGGGCTACGATGTGAGCTCAAGGCCGGCCTGAGCTACACAGCGTGACCCTGCCTCAAAAAACTAGGGCCGGGAGTTTGGCTCAGTGATGTAAGCGCCTGTCTGGCAGGCGTGAGGCTGTGAGTTTGATCCCTGGTGCCACAAAAAAAAAAAAGGTGACTTTTATGTTTTGTGAGTTTTTTTAAAGTTTGAAATTGTTTTCCACACTGGGGACGGAGCCCAGGCCTTCACCCTGAGCTACATCCCAGCCTTTTTTATTTTTCATTTTAAATCAGGTTCTCACTAAGTTGCCCAAGCTGGGCTCAAAACTTGGAATCCTCCTGCCTCAGCCTCCCAGAGTGCCCAGATGAACGGCAGGTGCCACCATTGCGCCCAGCCTGCGTTACATTTAGAGAAAAGGAATCGGAGGCTCCTACAGGGCCAGGGCGGGACGAGGCCCCAGGCCTCTCCTACTGTGACCCAGCGACCTGGCGCGTGGACACCGCGTCCAGCGCCCTCTGCACTGTGCCCAGGTGGCCGCCGGCCAGTGGAGTAAAGGGGAAACAGGGCTTTCAGGGTCCCGGGCCCCGGATTTGCATGGACCCCTTTTACATAAAAATCTTTCCAGCCAAGGCCACTGGGCCGCGAAGCCACCGGGCTGGGGCTGGGGCCGGGGCCGGGGCCGGGCGGGGCGGAGAGGCAGCCCACGCCGGCCGGGTGGTTCCCGTTTCGGAGGAACCGTATCGCCCAGGCTTCGCGGAAGGGGCCCGGGAGGCCCCAGGGCCAGCAGTGACCGCGCTGGCCGTCCGCCCGTGCCCGGCCGTCTCCGGGGACCCCGTGATAAGTGTCCCCCCCGGACTGGGTGAAAACTGAGATTCGCATCGGTGCGGCTGGGCTGGTTTCCTAGGAGACAAAGGAACCAGAAGGTCACTGGCGCTGGGGACAAATGTGGACGCGTCCCGGTGCTGGGTCCGGGCTGGGGGACCCTGTGGGCTCATGGACCGGGCTCGTAGCGGGAGGTGACCCGGGTTTATATAGTGGCTCCCAAAATATCCGGGCACGGATAGGCTGAGTGGCCGGGTGCGGCCAGCGCGCGCTTCCTGTCCGGCAAGATGCTTCCTGTCGATAGCGCGGCTTATCTGTGGCCGGGACACGGGGCAGTGGGAGCTGGGCTCGGGCTCAGGGTGGGAGGGCCCAGGTCCCTGGCTTTCCCTAGTCTGTCCCTCAGAGCCCCCAGGCCGTGCTGGACACAGAGGCCCCAGCCCTGGAGATCAGGGCTTGGGGGAGGCAGTCTGGGGAACTCACGGGACCCCCTCGGTAGTGCCTGGAGGAGGGATCTCACAGCTGGGGTTTAATGGATATGTAGGAGCTCGCCAAGCATTCACTTTTGCCACTGCTGCAGGTCTGGAGGACCTCTGTGGCCTCCACAACTGTGTTGGGACAGGCGGGGGTCACGGTGACTCTCCGGCTCTGGCCAGGCCTGGGACAGGCAGCTGCCCCTGCCTCCGGCTTGTGTGGCTTCAAAAATTGCCATCTTCCTGCCTCAGCCTCCCCAGTGCTGGGTCACGCGGAATTGCCCTATTACACCGTGACCTCTGGGGTCGCGTGTTTCTGGAGGCCTTAGCTGTGACTGTAAGTGCTATTGTGGGTGGGGACAGTCCTGTCCCCAGCCCCGGCCCGGCACAGGGCCCCCTGAGCCCCTTCCTTGGTGCTGCGGAGCCGGGGTCCCCGTCAGGTCCGCTGGCTCCAGAGCCCCCGGCCAGCGCCCCTGCCCTCCCCGTGGGGCTGAAGCCAGCGGTGTCCAGCTGCGCGACACCGCCGTCACCGCACGTGGCCGCTCGCGTGCCCGGGCCAGGCGGGTGGGAGGTGGGGGGGTGGGGCGACTGGGGTGCTCCCCGGCCCCGCCTCCCCGGCCCCGCCCCCGGCCCCGCCCCCCGGCCCCGCCCCCGGCCCCAGCCCCGCCCACCGTGTGATCACAGCTGCCGGAGTCCGCTGGGACCTCGGCCTTGTCCTGCACCCCCGGATCCCCAAGAGAGGGGTGCAGGGAACCCACTTCCCTGGCGGACGGACCCCAGGGCGGGCCTAAGAGCAGGGGCCTGCAGCGTGCGGGGCTGGAAAGGGCAGAAGATCGGTGAAGACGAGGCCCACAGCTGTGATCCCAACGACTCCGGAGGCTGAGGCAGGAGAGTTGCAAGTTCCAACCCGCCCAGCGTGGGGAACTTAGTGACTTAGCGAGACCCTGTCTGGAAATAAAAAAATAATTAAAGGGCCCGAGGTGAAGCTCAGGGGACGGTTCCATCCCCAGTAGAGGGGCAGCGGCGGGGGCCTGGGGGTCACCGTAGAGCTCTGTGGCTGCAATCAACTGGGTGTTTCACAGTAGCTGCCGGACAGGGTTTGAACGACTCCAGCAGAAATGGCCAGTGTCCGGGTGCTGGGTCTGCCGACGACCCTGGTCTGCCACACACATCGTAGCAGTGCTTCGAAATGTCCCACCTGCCGGGTGTCCCGGCCCTCGGGAGGCTGAGGCAGGAGGCTCACTTAAGAGTTCAAGGCCAGCCTGGGCTACCCAGTGAGGCCCTGACTCAAACAAACACACAACAAAACAAGCCGGTCCTCACTCCAGATGTGGCCATTTGGGACCCGGCCTTTTGCCCCGCCTGGTGCTGGGTTCTTGTCCCGGAGCCTGTGCGTGGCTGCCACCCACGCGTGTTTGGGGCTGTGGACACTCGTCTGTGTTTATGATGCTGACAGTTTTTACCGGCAAAGGCAAAGTAGTCATCTTTCTTTCCTTCTCTGGTTTTTTGAGACAGGGTTTCGCTATGGAGCCAGGCTGGCCTTGACCTTGCAGTGATCCTCCTGCCTCAGCCTCCCACGTGCTGGGAAGACAGGCGTGCGCCACCGTGCAGGGTTTGAAAAGCCATGGGACATTATCGCTGTGCGGGGGCAGAAGGGATGGTATTTTGTGACTAAATCTTTCATATTAAAATTCATATCGGCAACTGGCTTGAGATTTCAGGGAAGTGGAGTGGAATTTAAAACTTCAGCAGTTTTGTTAAACAAACCTAAAACATGAACTTGGTATTCTGAAGAGCTTCTGAAAGGGGGCATCTCGGAGGAACAACGATGGCGCATTAAGCCAAAATTGAGGTTGAATGACTTGAAAATAACGTGTGACAAGTGCATGTGTGTAGTGATCCTCCCGCCTCAGCCTCCCGAGTGCCGGGACAATGGGTGTGCACCCCAGGCCCAGTGACAGTCACTATTTTTGAAAAGCAGATGGCTTAGACTTTTCCAGCGCAGCAGCGCCAGCCGAAGCTGTCGGTAGTGCCCCTCTATCAGCGGCAGCCCCACCCCCAGCTCTATAGTAAACTCTTGCTCATCCTACAAAACCCAGCTCTGGCGGCCCTCCTGTGCGCCATCCTCTCCTGCCTCCTGTTCCAGCCTGGCTCGGCCTCTGTCCCCTCCGGCCCCTCCCTCTGGGCTTGGCCCTGCTCCGGGGAGAGGAGGGAACAGGGGACAAGTGGCACTAGGTTGACAGGACGAGACCTCTCTGGGGTGACCACACCCGAGCGGGCCGGAGCAGGACTGCGTGGGCGGAGGGTGGTGATGGGGGACACGCAGCCTGGGACCCGGGCATCTGCGGGTGGCCTGCGTGTCCCCAAGTCGCGTGTCCCATGCGCAGCACCCTGTGCCAGCGTCACCGAGGCCCAAGGACCCTGAGGTGACCCAGGGTGTCCGCCTGTCCCACCCCCAATGCTCGGGGTGACTGAAGGGCTTTTTTTTTTTTTGCGGCACCGGGGATGGAATTCACAACCTCCAGGCACTTAAGCCACTGAGCCAAACTCCCAGCCCTGGTTTTTTGAGACAGGGTTGCACTGTGTAGCCCAAGCCGGCCTCGAACTCACAACGCTCCTCCTACCTCAGCCTCCCGAGTGCTGGGATTAAAGGCGTGCGCCACCACGCCCAGCTACGCTTTCTTTATTTCTTTCAGTTCTGGGGTTCACCCGACGGCTGTCACGCTGGGTGACACCCCCAGCCCTTTCAGAACGTTTTTAAACTTCTGAGACTGAGTCGCTCTCAGTGGCCCAGGCTGGGTTTGAACCAGGGGTCCTCCTGCCTCAGCCTCCCCGAGTGCCATGGGGACAGCGCGCCGTCCCGCGGGGACCTGAGCTCACCCTCCCCCCTCCTGGGCGCGCTCGGTCCCCGTCCCCTGAGCAGAACCCCGAGGGCGGACGCTGCCGGAGGAAACCCAGGGACGGCCCCGCGCGCCCCCTGGTGGCCGCTCTGCGCCGGCGCGCGGCCCCCGGGGTCCGTCCGTCTGTCCGCCTGCGCCCCCACGCTGCGTGTCCGCAGTCCCGGCTGCACCCCGAGCTACGTCCCCGGCCTCTTTATTTCTTGTTTTGAGACAGCGTCTCGCCACGTCACTGGTCCGCAGGCCGGCCTCCCACCCGTGACCCTCCCGCCTCAGCCTCCTCTGGCAGGCTGTTCAGCGCCCGCCGGCCCCGCTGGCATCACGGCGAGGCTCCAGCGCCCTCTGTCCCCGAGGGCCAGCGTGCGTCCCCACAGGACCCGCGGCATGATCCCCATTTTGGATTCTGACTCAGTTTCCCCAAGTTTGCCCGGTTCCCCACGACTTCGCCCCTGCAGACAGGAGGCGCCCACGCCGCCCTCTCCTGGGCCCGGGGCGCACAGCGTCACACGGAGGAGGGAGACGCGGGGCCCGGGGAGGGGGCGCGGCGCAGGGGCCAGCGAGCTCGCCGCAGGGCCGCAGGGGCCCCGCCGCAGTCGTCCTCTTCTGTGCTTTTTAAAGATTTGTGGCTGAAGGGCCGGGAGTTTGGCTCAGTGCCTTAAGCACCTGCCCTAGCAGGCGCGAGGTTGTGAGTTCAAACCCCGGTGCCGCAAAAAAAAAAAAAAAAAAATTTGTGGCTGAGTGATGGCGCACACTGTAATCCCAGCACTCGGGAGGCTGAGGCAGGAGGATCGCATAGAGTTCGACCCTGTCTCAAAAAAACAAAAATAAAAAAACTATTGCAGCACTGTGGCGAACCCGAGCCTCTCGCGCGTGAAGCGCACACGCACCCAGGGCCGCAGCGTCCTCGCTCGATGGTGGCGTCTCTTCCCACCCCTGTCGGGACCGGCGTCCCCTTCTCATTTTGATCAATTCTTTAGCAGGTTTTCAATGTCATTCATCTCGTGTTTTTTTATTTGGTGGTGCTGCGGATCGAACCCAGGGCTGTGTGCGTGCAGGGCAAGCGCGCTGCCACCCAGCCCAGCCCCTCGCTCATCTTTTAAAAGAACCAACTACGCAGGTGCGGTGGCGCGCGCCTGTCATCCCGGCACCTGGAGGCTGAGGCAGGAGGCGCCAGTGGGAGGCCAGCCTGGGCGACTCAGGGACCACAAGGGCTGGGGTGCAGCCCAGCACTGCCTGGGTGCCATTCCCGCCCCCGAAACCAGAAGGAGACCCCGCAGCCCTGACAGGCGATTTGTTGCTTCTATTTACTGTAAGTCTCCTTTCTTTATATGTATTGTCCGCCCCGCCCCCCTTTTTCTACCGAGGACGGAACCTGAGCACCTGGCGCTGGCCAGGCCGCGCTGGCTGCTGGGCTACGGCCCCAGTGCTTAGCACCTTTCCTTTGTGTTTTTGAGTGTTTTCCCTTTTATTTCTAATTTCTTGAGACAAATGCTTAGCTCCTTGCTTTCTCCATGTGTACACATTTAAACATGTGCTACCGTTTTAATGTCCTCTTTAAGGCTGGTTTTGGCTTTAAAAATCATTGTTTTGGCTGGGTGCCGTGGCGCATCCCTGTAATCCCAGCCTTTGGGAGGCTGAGACAGGAGGATCACTGCGAGTTCAAGGCCAACCTGGGCTACACAGTGAGTGTAGCCTGAACTACACAGGGAGACCCTGTCCCCAAAAACCAAAAAATTGTTTTCCTCTGAACATTTGGGAGTCACAACTGCCTTTACCCTGTTAGCGGCTCCGTTACAAATTTGAGTACACGCTTTTTATTTTTATTTTTGGTACCGGGGATAGAACTCACCACCTCATGCCTGCCAGGCAGGCGCTTACGCCACTGAGCTAACTCCCCGGCCCCATTTTTCTGAGATAGGGTCTCACATGCCGTTCAGGCTGGCCTTGAACTCACAAGGATCCCCCTGCCTCCGCCTCCCCCCTGCCTCCGCCTCCCCCCTGCCTCCGCCTCCCCCCTGCCTCCGCCTCCC
>RJWM01043523.1:0-13765 GCA_004363535.1 Dasyprocta punctata | reverse complement strand
CTTCCTTCCTTCTTTCCTTCCTTCCTTTCTTCTTTCTTTCTCATTACATGGGTAAAATTTACATGAGTGGTTTAACACAATGTTTTTCTCAGTTATTCATGATCAAACTAATTTTCCCCAACAGCTTGCATTTCCCAAAGCCCAATCTGAATCAGTGCATTTTAGTTTATCCACATTCTCAAGAGTGGAGAAACCTTGGAAATGAGGTCAGGCATCTTTCCTGAGATGAGACCATGAGGTTGAAATTTGAGTCCAAAACAAACAAACAAAGAATGATACAAAACAAAACAAGCCAATTATAAGGCAGAATGAAAGTATATTCATGGTAATGTAAAAACAAAGTGAAACAAAACAAAAAACAACAACATCAAAGTGTAAATACATGCGGCAGTGTTCTCCAAGTTGAACATTACCAATTTGAACCTGTGTGGTATTGTAGCTCACATCTCATTATCAGCTTCCTCTTTTTTGGTTACTCTCAAACAATACCCATAAATGTCTATACTTAAGGACTTTCTAACTAGAGGTACCAGGATGTGTAGGAGTGACAATTTTAATACACCACGAAAAAAAGAACACTGAAGAATCAATGTCTCAAAGAAGAAATAAAATGCAAGCAAGGAATAGAAGCTGTAAAAACAGAAAGTCTGGAGACCGGGAAGGAATTGAAAAAGCGCAATGGGAGTCAGGCTTTGCATGTGGAAGGACAAAGACTGTGATAGCAGAGGAGCTCAGAACCACCCAGAACCTCATGTGCTGCTTAAGATTGAAGCCATTTCAAAGGAACAGGGTCAACTGGGCTGAACAGAATCTCCTGCTCTGACCATAACTTCCTCCCAAGTGAAGTTTCCAATGCTTGCTGGTGCCTTTGTTTGTATGGTTTTCTCTCAAGAAAGCTCTCTGTTTTGGGGCTACCAATACAAACAACCAAAATACATGGGTTATTACCTTTTCTGAGCTTTATATTCACTGCTTTGCCAGGGACTTTTCCACTTCTGGGAAAATTATATCTGGAAATACTTTGACTAACAAATTGTTGATGATATAGGCAGCATCATCATCCTAAACCAAGTATTTCTCAGATAAAACTCTGTTCTTCCAGAATGTAAACAAATAATTAGGATTTTAGTAGTTATGTGTAAAAGTATGAGTATATATGTGATACATTGAATAAAACGAACAGGAATCACATACTTTTGAGACTGAGATAATATTAATAGCTTATTAAAATTGTTTTAAGAACATAATTTCTACAATTCTTCAGACTTGTAGTAATCAAATAACACTTTTACAATGTTTCCTTTCTAAAATTGCATCCTCCTTTATGAATAAGGACACTAGAGTAACTAGTAAGGAAGAGAAGGTAGTGACAGAGGATGATTCAGTGACAAAGGGAAAGACTGACCTCGAATAAAATAACTGCATTAAAATATTTTAATTCTGTAAAATTATTGATAAATTATGAAAGACAACATTAAATGTCTGCTTAGAAGGGCAAAGTTTAGAATTCTGAAGTCAAGTTCATTCGCATGGCTTACGGCTTTGGGGGTGGTGCTGAAATCTTTATAGCAATGGGGCCAGGTTTTATTCCTTCAAGTGCATTTGACCAATATATTCTAAAGATCACATTGTTCTGATTAGTTTTTTCTTTCATTAAAAAAAGAGTCTGTGCTGAAAGTGCTGTTTTACACATGACTCTAAAGTATTAGATAAGAGTATTATGGAAATGTCATTTTATTAAAAAAATTATCAGTTTAATTTCAAAGATGAGTCCACTTTCCATACTAAAATTCAAATATGCAGTAACAATAGCAGTCAGTGATAAGAGCTAATCAAACATTAAATTGTTTCTCCTAAAACACATTAAAGTTTTTTATTGAAAGTAAAACATACATATTTGTGGGGTAACATGTATTTCTGTACAGAAATGTGCAATGTTCAACTCAAAGTGATCTTATCATATATCGTTGAACATTTATTTCTTTGTGGTGAACACGTTCAAAATTTTTTCTTCCAGGTTTTTAAAAAATATACAGTATGCTATCATTATTTCATTTCTTTTGCACTAACACATAGTGGTGCCATAATTGGCAATGTTACATTTGTGGTTAGACATACTAAAGTGAATAAGTAACTATTTCAAAATATCAAAGATATCCACAATCCATCCCTCCTTTTCACTTTCTTTTTTTAATCTCCTATCTTCCTTTCCTTCTTTCATTCCTGCCTTCTTTCCTTCCTTCTTGTCTTCTTTTAACTCTTCATATCTACATAAAATCATTAGTTATATATATACTATAGACACATACATACAAAATTGAGTATAACTTCATGATATTTATGTATGTTCATATAATTATATACGTTTAAATTCTGTACTTGTAGTTATATGTGCAGATGCATTTTAAGTTTAATTAACCAGTCTTTCCTGGGCTTATCTGCTTTATAGTGTTAAAATGCATATTGTTTATCATATTACCCTTTTTGCCACCTAACAATTTTTATTTTGATTTAGAACTTGTTATTAATAGGTTCGGACACTGTCACATACTTTACATGGTATGGAACAGAGGAACTTCAAATTGGAAATTTTCAAGTTTCTGCCACTGAATGATAGAATGTTGTAAGAATAATGAATTTATATTTGACACAATTCAAACAGTAGGGAAGTCACAACTAGCCTTGGGGTTTTTATGTTTTATTTGAAGCAAATAATTTAGTTGCTAAAAATAAACCATTGTTTTTGGTCTCGGGAGAGTTTGCACCGTTACTATTTTAAAGTTATTTACTTTCTACGTTTATTTGTTATTGTTTGAGTCTATTAAGAATTATTTTGACATTCTTGGATCACATTAGAGCAATTAATGTCATTTGCTTTAAAAGTGTGAAAGCAATTATCTTGTAGCCAAAAACAAAACAAAAGTATAAAACATTCCTCACAAAGCAAAACAAATATAAGAAAATATTAGAGAACACAAGCAAAAATAGTTATATAGGCTAAAATTTAATGTATATTTTTGCTAATAATGTTTTACATCAAAAAGAGAAATGATTTGACTTATTAATCACACATGCTTAGACGTCATTTGTTCTCTGAATTAATAATCTTTATCTTGATTATTGCTTTCCACTCTAAACACATTGATTTTTGCAATTTTGTGTGTTGACCTAATAAAAAGTAATCAAAGCATTTTTTGTGATAATCATATAATTATGTCATAATTCATCAAGTCACTTAATTATTGGAGATTTGGTTTAAAATTTCCACTGATTTTGGTCACTATTAATATTACATTAAAATAACAATTCTGGCATATTTGGAAAATTAAATGGTGTTTACCTTTTGTAGTTTTTTCTAAATTAATATAAAGACTACCATGCAAAAATCACTGTCATGTTTTATGAATTCCTTTTTGGTTGCTCTTAGGGGTTTTTTTTGTTTATTTGTTTGTTTGTTTCTTTTATGAGGTGAGCTTCCTCTAAGATCAAGCACTAGACTGGTCTTGAACTCAGAAAATCCAATGAGGAGCCCACCCCAGTATCCTCAGCACTAGTACTACAAGAGTGGTGTACTGTATGATTATTTTCCATATTATTAACTAAAATCTTTCACCCATCCTAGTGTGAATTTTAGGTTTATTCAGTAAATAATTGCGGAGATAAAATTTAGATTTTTTATAAAAAAAGCAGAACCATAACATATATAATTTATAAATTTCAATAAAAATGACATACAAAAGATATGATTTTTCTTTAAATTATCATCAACTATAATAGGTACTATATCAATAAAAGTATAAACTAGAAGTCATTATTACTGTATCATTTATTAAAGAAAATTTTATTATATATGTGTACATCTCCATGTGTGCATACTTTATTTCCTTCCAAGACCTTTGTTAACTTCAGTTGCAACCAATGGTCCACTACTTAGCTATTTTATTTATATTCTCTTGGATAAGCTTTGTGAAGTATTGTCTTGGCTACTTTTTTCTCGTTGCTGAGACAAAACACCTAACACCCAAAATTAGGATAGGAAAGATTTATTTCTTACAGTTCTTGGGTGTTTCAGTCCATACTCAGTTGGCTCCAAGGAAGCATGGCATGGTGGGGCTGCCATTCATGGTGGCCACAAACAGCAAAGCGCAAACCACCAAGAGAGAGAAAACACACTTCTTTTCGCCCTTAAATTGTATGACAGCTCCACCCCTGGGCGGGTGTAACTCTCATCACCAATCTCAGTGCTAGACAACAAACCAACCACAAATGGAGATTCAGTTGCATCCATGCCATGATTACATGAGACTTGGTGGGGACTTAAGAACATAACTATAACACTCCACCCCTGACCCCCCAAAGATTCATGTATGTCTTTTATACAAAAGACATTTAGTCCATTTCCAAGAGTTGCCAAGACCTAACAGTTTCAGCATTGCTGAAAAGTCCAAGTCCCAAATCTCCTTCCAGGTCTATGGCAAACTCTTAACTGCAAACCCCTGTACAAATGAAAATGAGGTTAAACACTTCCAATATGAAAAGGCACAAGATAAACATTACCATTGCAAAAGTTATAAATGGGAATACAAAGCATTGGAACCAAAGTAAGTCCAAAATCCAGCAGGGCAAACATTAAGTCCTGTAGTTGCAGGTCCAGCATCTGAAACAATCTGTGGCAAATTGTGGGCTCCAAGGTGTTTGAGTGATTCCACCCCCACGGCACTTCCAGGGGTTTTAGTTTCTACAGTTTCTCTTTTAGGCCCATTCTGCTGAATTCTTGCAGTTTTCCTTGGATGACCTATGTTCCTGGCTTTTTCAAACTTCTGGGTTTTCCATTGTGCCTTGGCTTCACCCTTACATCTTTACATATTACCCTCCGAAGTCAGGGTGGAAGCTGCCTCAGCCTCAGAATTTGTGCATTTTCCTTACACCTAAAACCAGTACTGCGTGGATGCCACCAAGGTCCACTGCCAACTGGAGCAGTAGCCGTGCTTTCCCCTCTCTTGGCTGTAGGGTTTGACTGCCTGGATCATTGAGCTTTCTGAACCTGATTGTGAAGAAAAGCTTCTCTATGTCACCACCATTCTGGAATCTGGTGTGGCCACCTCCATTTTGGAAACCCCTATGACCTCTGTCACCACTCTGGAACATGGTGCTCTGTGGCTTTTTCCTTTCAAGTAAACTCTTTTATTTTTGTCAGGTTGAGGCTGTGAAAAGTGGAGGCCAGCTGCTTCCCAGGATGGCCCCAGGCCATCTTTTTTATTTCTTTGTTCCTTCTCAGCAATTGAGGTTTCAGCTCTACCTTTACAATCTACAGCTTTTTGGTCATACTCACAACATTTTAAATCATCCTACTGGGCTCTTTGCTCTTGACTCACAACATAAATCTGACTAAATCCCCCAACAATAGCCATGCCTCTGCCTCAACTTTAGATTGCCTCGAAATTTCCTTTGCCAGATTAATCAGCCCATTGCCCTTAATCTCACTCTCAGCAAAGTCTCTGGACAGGAGCAAAATGCAGACAAACTTTCTGCAAAGCTGTAACACACATCATGTGAAGTCCAACAACCAATGCAGTCCTTCTTCCCAGTAGAAAACTCCGGAGCCTGGTCTTTACCAGCATTCTTTCTACCAGCCTTCTGCTTTTCTGAGCTGTGATCAGAATCTCCCATATGGAACAGCCTAAGCTGTTCCAGCTCCACTCTTTTAGGCAAGATCTGTGAAAATTTCCAAACTCTTCCCGCAAGCCATTTACAAAAGCTCTTGAACCACATGGTCAGGTTTAGTCACAGCAATGACCCCACTTCTGTTACCCAATTCTGTCTCCATTACTTTTTTCTCAGTGATGAGACAAAACACCTGATGCCCAAAATTAGGAAAGGAAAGGTTTATTTCTTACACTTCTTGGGGATTTCAGTCCGTACTCAGTTGGCTCCAAGGCAGTGTGGCATGGTGGGGCAGCAATTCAAGGCAGTTGCAAACAGCAAAGCATGAACTGCTGACAGAGAGAAAACACCCTTCCTTCTTACCCTTACACTGTATGTTGGCTCCAACCCTGGGCGGGTTAACACTCACATCACCAATCCCAGTGCTAGATAACAAAACAATCATGAACACTAGAAGCAACTGCATCCACGCCATAATTATATGAGACTTGGTGGGGCCATAGGAACATAACTACAGCAAGTATTATAATAAGCTAAGATTGGTATGAAAGACAACATTTTAAAACATGCAGTGAAAAAATATCTTTCATTTTTCAGTAAAATTAACCATTTAATTGAAATAATTTGAACTACACATTTATATATGTTGTTTCAATATTTATAGTATAAAATACTTGCATAAACTTTATCAAGTATTTTTAAGATGCTTGTATTTTTATTTGTTTATTTTCCTTGGCTGGGGATGGAACCCAAGATATGCCCACACACTGGATTTTTTGCTGAACTGTTGGTACAGTCCTAATTTTACCCATTTTACTGGCTACTTAATAAACTTCATCAAATGAGTATTAATTATATACATCAGGAAACTTATTTCTGTTAAATCACTTATATAGTGATTTCATATACACTTGGTTTATCTTTATTATTTGTACTACTTTGCCATGAAGAAAGATAAACTTGAGTCATGTGTAGGAGAATGGATGCACCTTGAGACCATAGTGTTCAGTGAAATAAATCAGACATACAAGCTTAAATAGCATATTATTTCTCTTATAGGAGAGAAATAAAATATAACTAAAGAGCAACATAAAGGAGAGATAATGGGAAGTAGAGATAGAGCTTTTGCAGAACAAAAAGGGACTAAGACAATCGTGTATGTGTGACTGCCCCGGCTCCCTACAAGACATGCAATCCTCTGCATTGCAAATGTGAACTAAGAAACTGAAGGAAAAACATTGAATTCAGAAAATTAAGTTTAATTCAAGATTTTTCTATAACTTGACACCCAGAAAGGCAAAATAAACAGTTTTTCATGTAAATGACACAGATAACTATTTCATATTTTCATTTTATGTTACAATTTCAAATGATGGTTAAATACCCCAAGATCAGCATTAATTTGTGAGTAACAGAAAGGAAAATTATAAAAACAAATTCAAGCAGTGAGTATTTTCTATACATTTATTTAAAGAGCAAAGCAATGCATAGATATTTGATGGTTTAGTAACTACTGCAAGAAAACCTTTTCAACATCTTGTGAGGTGAGCACACAGAGCATTGGTGAAGGAGCCGGTCACTCCCCAGCACTCTGTCCTGTAACCTGTGTCTCCCCGGGCAGCTGGCATCCTGAGCTGACAGCCACGGCAGGAGGAGGGGCTCAAAGGGAGGAGAAAGGAAAGAACCAGGCCATAGAGTGGGAGGCACTTGGGAATCGGAAAAAACTCAGATTTATTTGCAGCTTTACTGGACATCACCATGATCTTTACCAGGTTATCCTGAGTCTATGAATGCTGGTTTTTTCTCATCTAGATTCTCCAGAAAGTAATGCAGTTTTCACAGGGTTGAACAAATTAATTCTGTAAAGATCCTTACCTAATGCCAGACGTATTTCATTGAATGAGGGCTTCTTTTTTTTCCCCCTCTTTCCTCCTTTTCCTAATTCCTTCCCTGTCCCTACTCCCTGGTTTTCTTCCTCTTGTTTGTTTTCCTTTCCTTTTCTCCTCTTCTTTCTCTTATTCCTCCACATTTCTACTTTCCTCCTACTCTCCTCCTACTACCATAATTGACAGAAGAAACGTAATGGCAAAGGCACCTACCCTGTTTAAAGTCTAGTGAAAAGTGAGATATTAGGGGGTCACTAGGTTTGTGCTAGTGTGATTTATTTTCATCAAATATCTTAAATTTATACTAAATAATTCTACCTGATTCTAAATAAGTAGCATAATGGTCTTACTTCATAGACTGTAAATCGTTAGCACATTACTTATGAGAATGTACAATTCAGGAAGCATTGACATACTAAAAATAAAATTATCTAACAGCAAGTGATCATGTGTGCAACGGGACATTTTCATGGCTCAGGTATGGTAATGTATGATATTTATTTGATATTGAATAGTGCCTGGTTTTGTTCAAGTCACATGTCCCAGGTGAATCCAAAAACCTTGTCTTTGTTGTACCACTGCCCACTTTGTTAGTATGTAAGATGAAGGCAAACTTGAGAAAAGACATGAAAGTTTATCTAATCATTCTGTCAAACCCAGAAAACTTTCTCTGTGCTAAAACACAGTATTATTTTGTGCAGGTCGAAAAATAGGGTCACAACATAGCTTACAATCTATGTTTCTGATTGTCACAATGACTTCAATATAATTGGTTCATTATTTTTTCTCTTTCTGAAATCTATCTAGTTCCAAGGCTCTTGAATTTTGTTAAGTTTTTAAAATAATATATATGTGTGTGTATATATATATATATATATATATATTCATTGTAAAAATACCTGAAGCATAAAACATGCAATGTATAGTAATAAAAATCTATGTCCTGCCATCAAGATACACAGAGAAAGTACTTGCCTCACACAGGGACAAACAAAAAACTCCCACGTGTATCTCTGCACTTGCATTTAGAACATGGGATCATCAGTTTCCTCATGGATCAATATTCTCTCAGTGTTTATGTTGAAAGGAAAATGATATAGGAAGCATCTTTCTCTGCTGCTGTCTCTATCTCTTCCCAAAGACTTTTACAATTTTCTGTTAAGTCTAGTTTTTCCTGAATATCAAGAAAAAGTCTTCAAATAACACCCATCTGACATTCAGCAGCAACTAAGAACTGTATTTCTAAGTTTTCTTAGTACAATTGTTAAACAAATGCTTCATGTTCTAGAGCCTTGGGAGAGTTCTTATTTCATCCAAATATCTAATCACTGCCATACTTCACTTTTAAAACAGAAACATTTGTTCAAATCTGGAGTATGATTTTTAAATTATTAATATCAGATGCATTGGAAGCAAAGCAACCACAATAATAGCTCCAGACAACATGTCTCTGGGTACTGACATTCTTCTTTCCTTTCAGATAGAGAAAATGAAAAATATTGATTCTTTGAAGCCATGCTAGTGTAGGAAAGGTCAGATATTGACTCTTGGTAGTCTGAAGCTTTTAATGTTTTAGTCTTCAGGCAGCCTGTAGCTATAAACAAATATTTATAGGAAATAATCCGTGTATGAATTTTCTACTTCAGTCATGGGCTCTTACTTAAAATCAGCTCCTGGTTCAATCAGCTTCACATGGTGCTCTTCAAAATTATCTCCTTAACCTTAACCATATCTATATCAGCCAAAAGAGTTAAGATACCAAAACTAAATGCAATAGCATCAGGAGTGACTAAAATGTCAAGATTTAGCATGAAATCACTGCCAAATAATTTCAACACATTCTATAAGAATAAGTTTGTACCCAAACAAAAATGGACACATTGTTGATTTTTTAAATTAATATGATATTTCTTTATATTAATAAAAAATGTTTGGAATGTTTTGGCCAATCTCAGATGATAAATATTTACCAAGCAGAAAGTTTCATTGCAGGTGCTATGCACCTGTAAGCACAGAGCTCTGGAGGCTGAGGAGGGGGCTTGCAAATTCCATCCTGGCTTAGACAACTTAGCAACTCAGTGCGACCCTCAAAATAAAGTGTCAAAAAGGGTTGAGGTACAAAAGATAGCTCAGTACAAAGGTCCTGGGTTCGATTCAAACATCTATGGGGGTGGAAGGAACAAGGAGAAAGGAAAAGAATGAAACTTCATTTCAGAGATGAGGAGTCCTATTTACTGATAGTCAATGTCTCCTTAGATCAGCTTATTTTGGGAGAAGCCTCAGAAACCTATTATGCATCTCTTGCTGCTTATGGCATGTTTGATTAACCTGGAAAGAAGACTGCCTTCTGCCGTGGCCCTCTCCAAAATGGCATATTCAGCTCCCTCGAGGGCCAGGTGGGAGCCACTTACTTCCACGTCCTGCTCTGGGAATGCTGCTGCCACAGGCCCTCCAGGTGATCGATCTGCTGCCTGCCTGCAGATTCTTCAGGTGTGAACCATATACCATGCACCTGTGACCCTACAATTACACAGGATTCTGGCTAAGCTTTCTAGGAGTCTTTCTCCTGGCTTGGGTGCTCATGTTGGGAGAGGGGAAGCATACTGTCAAAAAATTCCTGCAGCATTGTATAAATAATCTCTCTGTCTCTGTCTCTGTCTCTGTCTCTGTCTCTGTCTCTGTCTCTGTCTCACTGTCTCTGTCTCACTGTCTCTGTCTCTTTCTCTCTCTCTCTCTTCTCTCTCCCTTCCTCCCTCCCTCTCCAGTGCAACACACCAAGCTTTCTGGTCACACGAAGTAGGTGTTGGTCAGAGGTTTGCAACTCTGTCACATGCAAAGTGTTCTAAGTAATCTGAGTTTCCTCATAAGTGATCAAAGCCCTCACTGAGGTGAAGATATCTGAACTCTTCAATGCTCAGTAACTTCCCAAAACAATGAGTGATCATTTTGTAACCCAAAGGATTCAGAAAAAGCACAGTATCATTGTGTCTTAATTACTTTCTCGTTACCAATACACAATACCTGACACACACAGCTCTAAGGAGGAAAGGTTTATGTTGGTTTATAGTTGATAGAGGTTTCAGTCCATACTCAGCTGACTCCAAGGCTTGGCAGCACAGCAAAGGGGAATGGCAGAAGCGAAGGAGCTCATGGCACAGCAGCAGGAAGCAGGGAGAGATCAAGGGGTGTGGGAGAAAGACAGACCCTTCCAGGCCATGCCCCACTGAACACCTCCTCCAACAGGTTTCATCTCCCACCACCACATTTAGCTGTAAATTCTTCATTGGACTCACTCATTGATGAGCATTATGTACCATAATCCAGTAAGTTCTCCAAATCTCAACCTACAAGTGCATGAGGCCTTAGGAGGACATCTAGATATAACCCTAACAATTTATTGCTATGTATTCTATTTCTTACATCTCAGGAAGAAAAATTTTAGTAATGCTCAGGATCAAACCATTTCAGTGGTTGAATCATGGTAACCATCATATTTCTAAACAACTTATTGTATATACAAGTACATACTATATACAAACTATAGATGAGTACAATTATGTGACTTTTGAGTTCACCAGGGTCCCAAGGGAGGAAAAATGCTTCCCAGTTTCCAGCATTTTAACCTGATAATTATTACCTTTTCAGGGGCTGGGGATACAGATCAGTGACATAGTGCCTGCCTAGCAAGCATGAGGTCCTGAATTCGATTACTGGCACCAAAAAAACAAATTACCTTTATATATTCTATATTTCCTTCCATTTCCTACTGAGACCAAATCCTGCAATCCTTAACTATTAAACAATTGATTGGAAACCAAAAAGAAACAGTGTTTAGACTTTGGAATATAAATCATTAATAGTGTAGTTATGGTTCTACCCGCAGTCAGAGATTTTTAATATGGGACACAATGAAAGTACTAGGAGGCCAAATCCCACCTGAATTTCTATATATGTAAAGCAGTCACTTCTTATGCATTTCAATTAAGGTATCACTAATTTATTTCTACATTTCAAAGCCTCTGAAGACATAGCTATTAAAACAATGAACAGTTATTGTAATTTTGGTACATGAGAAAATTCATAATGGTCTTCTGAGGTTGGGTCTTTCATGAGCTCACAATTAAATAGTTAGCTAGGAACACAGTCATCTGAGACTCAGGGTGAAGGCTCACCTCTGTGCTCATTCATATTCCTTTTCAGTGGTCCTCAGAGTGTCAGCAGCTGTTAAACAGGGAGAATATGGTAATGTGACAGCTACCTTCCCTCTGAGCAAGCTCAGCGGAGGGTAACAGGGACAGCCTATCACCTCTGCCACAGCTGCTCACCAAGATTCACTAGGCTGAGTGGTAACAAAGGGAAGATTACCCAAACTTATGGCCACCAGGAGATGTGGGTGGTTGGGGGCCATTTCACATGCTCTCCCCCATGCAGAATGTGTCACCCTTTCCCAGTCTTCAAACAGCAGATGCATGCTCCTATCTATTAATTGTCAAGATGAGGGTCACCACACAGTGGTTAGTCCCGGAGGATAAAATGCTGCATGGTGTCTGCCTTAAAATTCCAACGGCTAATTGTTGAATAATTTATTCTGCATATAGATCACACTACAGAGATGACAGAAGCCAAGGTGGAAGGTCTCCCCATTTAAAGTGTGATTAGATAAAACGCTCATCATCTGTGTTACCCTTTCCTCCTGGTCCTGTTAGCTGGGGTTATCTGAGTGTGTTGGCAAAGCAACAGGACCATGCTAACAGGAACATGGAGAGAGGGTATTAAAGATGCCAAGCTGTTCATCTAATGACATGGTGAACGGGGAGAACTTCCACCTTGGCATTTTCACCTCTGTACCGTGGTCTACATGGAGGAGTAATCATTCAACAAGTAGTTGACAAAGCTTTAAAGCATACATCATGCAGCATTTTAACTGATTCGACATAAGTAATAAATTCCTCATTGTCTCTGTCAGTTCCTAAATCTGCATGACCTAGTTCACTGAGTCACTTCACACACAAATCCTAGAATCTTGAACTCAACCCTATCTCTTTGTTCTTTCTCATCTTCCACCCCAATCCTTTCAAGTCTGGTCAGTTCCAGTTCTTTACTTCTATCCTCCCTTCCAAGCCATACTCTGGCCTTCTCAGCCCATCCCTTTTTGTCTGTTTCCATTATTTCCTGTTTCCAGTTTGAAAGTAGGTGTAAGAGTCTTCTACTTAAATTTTATCAGGGAACAAACTATGAGCTCCTAAGCCTTGTAATATGGGCATTAGCCATTTGATCAGGCAGCTTTATCAGACTCGTTTGCACCTTCTCCTCCCTCTCTATTCAATATTCCAATCCACCTGACTCGTTAGTAGTTTGCAAGTATTCACCAGTACTGCCAGATTTTTTTCAAGACTGACGTTCAGCGTACTCTTCCCCTCTTACACTTCCTGAGGCAAACTGAATTCTCCCTGGTTTTCTTTATCAGCTCTCAAAGCAAGGTGAATGGCTTCAATGACTGTTTTACCGTTTTTTCCCTAAATTTTATTTTTAAATCTCCATAAATTGCACTCACTTTGGCAGTGCGTAAACTAAATCTCTATGAATGAAAACTTACTTTTTCCAGTTCAGCAAGAGAGTTTAGGTTGGCACTTAATTGTCACTGAGTAAAGTCCTGCTTTGATCTCATTTTTTAAAAAAATGTGTATTCATAACACATGCAGTTATGTAAATTGCACATAACTTGGGAGCAAAGGGCAATGCATAGTGGGAAATCCCCACCTCCCCAGGGCTCTAGTAGAACTTCATGGGCCAAGTCTGAAGGAGGGAGCATGTTGTCCAACTTCTGAGGGCCTCGGATTGCAGATCACTTCCTCAGTGTGAAGTAACCTCTCACTGCAGATTTTATAAGCATCCAGATAAATGCCACTGAATGAAAAATAAAGCCCCTCAATCTCACTGTGCTTTTATGCTTTTCTGCCAAATGCGCACTGACCCATTACTTTATTCAAACTTAAACTATAAATTCTTGCATTTACATATCCTTAGAGTCTTAGACTCAGACTTCACTTGAATAATTTTAAGATGCTCTTGAGGGCAAAAGAGATGGAGAATTACATGTTCGTTCAGAGGCTCATATCACATCAATTATTATTACTGGGCTCTGTGAATGTTTTTATTACACAAATTAATTATTATTATTGTCTTAATTTGATGACTGCTAAGTGTGTTCTACG
>RJWM01043522.1:0-13765 GCA_004363535.1 Dasyprocta punctata | reverse complement strand
CCTTCATAGGTGATCTGTTTCTTTTCTCTGACAGCTTTTAGTATTTTGTTCTTGTGCTGTATTTCTGATACCCTTATTATTATATGTCTGGGTGAGGATTTATTTTGGTTGTGGTTAATTGGGGTTCTGTATGCCTCAGTTACCAGTATTTCAGATTCTCTTCCCATGTTTGGAAAGTTTTCTGCTATTATTTCTGTGAATAGTCTTCGCTGGTCATTAGTATTGACCCCTGCTTTTTCATTTATGCCTATTAATCTTCTGTAATTTCTCTTGGCATCGTCTTGCAGCTGTTGAATTGTTGTTTCTTGTTTCCTTACTATTTTTAGGAGATCTTTTCTTTCGTGGCCCTGATCTCCCATGCTGTCTTCAAGATCTGAGATTCTATCTTCAGCTTCATTTAAGCGGTTTTTCAAACTTGCCATGGAGTTTTTCATTTCCTGCATTTCCCTTTGCATCTGTTTCATGCATTCTGTTTGTGTCTTATATTGTTCATTCAGGGTTTTGATCATTTTCTTAAGTTCTTTTATTTTTTTATCTTGCTCTTCTTTAGATACACACATTTCTTTAATAATGATTCTCATTTCATTTTTTAGCTGAGAGAATATTTCTGATTTGAATTTCTCTATAGCTTCATTGAGCTGTTTCTTTATTGCATTTTCTATCATTTCAGAAAGTCCCATTGTGTGACTCCCACTGTCTTCCATTTCAATATCTCCTGGGTTTGTTCTTTGTGGGCTGGGGGACAGAGACTGCCTCTTGGTCTTTCGTTTTGTCATTTTCTTCTAGGACCTATGTGGCCCTGTGTCCTGCAAGGCTGGCCAGGTGTTCCCATGAGGGTCGCGCTGATTCTTGGATCGTGCTGAATCACGGGATCCATTCGAGCTGGGCCCTGCCTGCAGCAAGGGGGGTTGGCTTCCCGGGGTGTGCGGGTGAAGTCTCTGCCTTAACTGGGTGGGGGGCCAAGACCTCCCAGTCCCAGGGAGTTATGCAGAGTACCCCCGAGTGACGCCACCCAGAGCCCGGGTCTGTTTGCAAGTTCAGAATGACAACTGCTCTGCCAGGGCAGGCCTGGACAAGTCGCAGGCCTACAGAGCCGGGAGAAACGTGGTTGGGCGGGGGTCCACGAGTTCTGGGCTGGTGCACGCACAAGCAGCTCCACTGAAGTGTGGAGCTCAGGCGCACTCAGCACTCTGGTGTGGGGAGCACAAGCTCTCTAAGTCCCTGCAGCTATGTTGGTCAGTCCCTGGTGAGCAGCTCTGGGGTCCCGGGCTGATCTGGACTGGGCTGCCTACCTCTGTGTCCTGGGAGGCTGGCCAGGCATTCCCATGAGGGTTACACTGATTCTTGGATGTTGAGCCTCTTTCTTAAACAAGAGTTGAAAACCTTTGTTTTAGAATATTTGCTGCCATTTAGAAAATTTCATATTATATTACCTCTATAGATATTATACTTAATAATATTTATATCAACATTAATATTATTTAGATATCTGAACAATTATCTAAAAATTGGAGTACTTGGTACAATTTCTGTTGCTCTCCTGTCTTCAAAAGATTCTGTTGTCAAAGAATTGTGTGGGTAGATTTTACTGTCAGTGTTCCCTGCTTAATACTAACTTATGAATCTACAAGCATTTTTTTTTAAATTTACCTAAAGGAGACCTAAAACTCATCTAAATGTGTAACAAAACATCTGTTTTGCCCAAATAGACTAGGGTATACCCACAAGTAGTGGTTTCACATCTTCTTTAACTAATGCACAGCTGTATCAGAGAGACAGAGAAAGGAAGGGGCCTCAGTTACCATGCAAGTTAACTATTATGACAATATTCTTGAAATCCTCTTGCCTCTCCCCATCACTCATTTTAAAATTGTTATATAATATATTGTGATGATATTTTTCTGATTTCCAACAAATAATGCATGACAGGTTTCAATTTTTTGCCAAAAGAGGTATTACGAGTCAGGGAAGGGTCATTCACTGTTTAACAGAGGTTTTTATTTTTTATTTCTCCTCTGTGACAAACAAGGTTTAAGCCTGGTAAATCAGAAATAAAGAAAAGTACATCATTCTTCTCTAAATATACACATGTAACCGGAGATTTAGCTCAGCGACGTAAGTGCCTGCCTGGCAAGCACAAGGTCGTGAGTTCAATCCCCAGTACCAATAAATCAATCAATCAATAAATAAATAAATAAGCAAACAAACAAACACATATAATTACATGAACACAAACAAAATGTCCTCAAACAAAAATGGAAAAAGAGTAACTACAGAACACAGGAGATAATTGCTATGATGAATATTCTTATCACCCTAAATAGAGCACCCCATATCCGTATAATCTTTAATGTAGTTGTTACAAGTAAAATTCAATACTAATGAGACTGCTCTTTCAAAGACATCAAAAACCTCCCTCATATCATGGAAATAAGTGGAGCTGAAAAGAATTTTAAAAAATACATTGGCAGATGCTACCCAATGCACTGAAATTTTTCATTATTTCCAACCCATAGAACGGTTTAAGCAGATATCCAGAGTTCATAATCATAGGGCATTAGAGGCACATTTCCAACTCTCTCATTTCTTAAAGAGAAATGAAATCAAGACATGAACACATATGAGTTGGTGTGAAATAAGTATAAGCATCTGTGTCTGTCTGTCTTAGTTACTTTTTACTAGTTGCCAAGATGAAATAACTGATGCCCAAAATTAGGGAAGGAAAGGTTTATTTCTTACAGTTTCTTGGGAGCTTCAGTCCATACTCAGTTAGTTCCAAGGCAGCATGGCATGGCGGGACTGCCGTTCATGGCGGCCGCCAAAACAGCAAGGCGTGCTGGCAAGAGAGCGGGCAGAAGTGAGTAAGAGGAAGACCCGCCTCCTTTACACTGTATCTCAGCTCCAACCCTGGGTAGGTGTAGCACTCACATCACCAGTCCTGATGCTAGACAACAAACCTATCACAAGCAAGCACCAGACTCAGCCCCATGAAAAGTATGTGAGGACTTGGGGGTACATAGTATCACCCAATACACTGTCTATGGCAAACACAGTTGTGATCATTCATTGTTCTGCTCTGTGAGCTTTCAGAAAGCTCTGATGATAAGAGCTCAGTCAACAAGGGACCTCTTCTGAAGCAGCAGAGAATTAATTGTCTGCTTGTGCTAAGAGGCAACCTAACAGAATTGCCCTGTGTCTCTAATCAGACAACCCAAATCCACCAAGTCTTTTTTCTACCTAACAACACAATGCAGGTTCATTGAAATGACAGACACTTTCATTTTTCTACAAGAAATTACAATGTAAGCATTTGTAAGCACAGGAAGACAGAGAATATGAAATAAAACAAGATACATTGAGAAGTTCCTCAGTGCCTGGAATATAGGAAGCTCTCAAATCCATCATGGTTACAGTCTTCCTCTGTATCATTATCTTTGCCTTTATAATCTTTTTAGAGCACTTTGAAAACACTGGAGGAGGGCAAATTTTCTGCTGTTATGAGTGACAGCCATCAATGGAAGTAGAAACAGTTTATAGAAAGTTAATTTGAAATAATAATTCTCCTTTCCCCACTACAGTCATGATTGTAAATTTTCATTCCTTATGACTTACATTTTTCATATTTTATCCTCACATGTAGCTACCAAAATATCACACTTGTGCTCAGTATAAGGGAATGTTATGGATTAAAAACTGGTGGTCAACTTAACACCAGCTGAATAAAATTAGCATGTTGCTGAGTGTAGATGGCCCACCTGAGGAAAGTTGCCAGCATAAATAGAGATGTGGAGAAGAAGAGTGAGGTATTGTGGGTTTTCTTAAGTTTTGCTGTTTCAAGACACTGGTTCTCCTGGAGGAGCTTGTCACTTCCTGGCTCCGGAGGGGAAGATGTGTACTGGAGAAACTTGTCATGTGGACTTCCTGACCTGTACTTGACTGTTATCATCAGAGGAGCTCAGGACCTCATTGCCACTAAGCATGGCTGTGGTACTTTTCAGGGGAGCTCTGGTCCTTATTTTGAGTGTGACTTCTCAGCTCCCGTGTAGAACCCTCAACCTTCTGGCACAGCTCCTTCACCAGGCTGGCATAGACTTTTTAGCTTCCACCGCTGATCTGTGGCCTTCCCAGCACAGATCCATAAATCAGACTGGTATGAGTCCTTATCATGGGCTCTTAGATTTCCAGTTGGATTTGTGGGAGGCATTGTCATGGGCTCTGACTCTTTGGCTGGACCCAAGCAGGACATTGCTGTGGGATCCAGGCCCTTGGCAGAATATTCTGGGTCTTTAGTGTTGTGGACAGATTTTCCTGCAATTTCTTATGCTTAACTCTGGGTGACAATCATAAAACAGTATTATAAATTCTGTGTCCTGTATGCAGCTGTTCTCTCTGTAACCCCTGACTTCAACAGGGAACAATAATTTTAAGGATATTTCTCATGTCAGTGAAGTCCCTGTGTACTTATTAGATGATGCTGTTTCTCTACTGGGTGATAGTCAAATAGAGCAGAGGCAAAGACCCTCCTGTGTCTGCTTCCCAGTGAAAACTCAGTCTCTGTCCTCAGGACTGAAATTAATAGACTCACATAGGAGCCTCCTGATAGCAATAAAGCCTGGGATACAGGTACAGAACTTACTGGGCTGCAGTCAAAAAAGGGCTGGAGCACAAGCTGATTATGGACTACTCTATGACTTTGGAGGCTCAATGCACAGAGCTCATGATTAGGCAAATTGGTCCGTGCCATCCCTGTCTCCAAGGACTTCCAAATATTGACTGAAAAATGACACAAAATGAATGTAAGTGTCCACAAGAGGTTTTGATTTCTTCATCTACTCAAATAAAATTAGATTGTTCTAATCACTCTGTCATTTCCACACAATTTTTAAGTAGTGACTTACCATTCCTTTATTTTAAGTAAAATACATAAAAAGAATGACTCTTTTAATCATGATCAGTGTACTTTTTAACGTTGCACTTTAATGTTATTGTGAGTCGCTCAACATCATATATCAGGAATTTTTCATTCTCCAGACTGAAAATTTATACTCAACTTTAAAGTTTACTCTTCATCTTCCCAGCATTACATTATGAAATTAAAGCCATGAAATTATAATACTGGCATAACCAAAAAGGCTAGCGGTCCTGAGATCTTACTGCTCTGCTGTAGTCTCCCCAAGTTACTTATATTGACTTTGTTACTCAGGCTGTGAAAGGACTCAACACAAGTGTGACCATAGTATACATCCCTGTGGTTGTGACAATGTAAAGATCTACTTCCTTCGTTTGATGGATTCCTAAGTATTTCATATTTTGGTGTTATTGTGAAGGGTGTTGTTTTCCTAATTTCTCTCTCGGTGAGTCTGTTATTTGTGTACAGAAATGATATTGATTTCTGAGTGTTTGTTTTGTACCAGCCACTCTACTGAATCTGTTTATTAAATCTAGAAGTCTTTTGGTGGAGTTTTTAGGGTCTTCTATGTAAAGAATCATGTCATCTGCAAATAATGATAGTTTAACTTCTTCCTTTCATAACCTTATTCCCTTATTTATTTCTCATATCTACTTGCTCTGGCCAGTTTTTTCCAGACTATATTGAATAGAAATGGTGATAATGGACATACGTGTCTTGTTCCTGATTTTACAGTGAACACTTTCAGCTATTGAATATAAAGTATGATGTTGGCTGTTGGTTTGTCATAGATGATTTTTATCAGATTGAGATATCAGGCTGACCATCTATTTCCAATGTCTTGTAAGGTTTTTAACATGAATGGGTATTGGATTTTGTCAAATGATTTTCTACATCTATTGAGACAGTCATGTGATTTTTGACTTTGGCTCTGTTGATATGGTGTATTACATTTATGTATTTGCACATATTGAAACATCTCTGCATACCTGGAATGACTTCTACTTGGTCATTGGGTACAATCTTCTTCCTGATTTGCTGCATGCTGTTTGCTAGTATCTTACTGAGGATTTTTGCATGTATGTTCATTAAAGAGATTGAACTGTAGCTCTCTTTTATGGTTGAGTCTTTCTCTGGTTTTGATATTGGGGTAATACTTGCTTCCAGAAATGAGTTTGGGAGTATTGCTTCCCTTTATGTTTCACTGAAGAGTCGGAGGAGAAATGGCATTAGATCCTCTTGCAATTTCTCTTGGAACTCAGCTGTATATCCATCAGTACCTCGTCTTTTCTTTGTTGATAAGATTTTCATTGCATTTTCAATTTCACTGATTGATACTGGGTTATTTAGAATTTTTGTCTTTTTTTTTTTTTTTTTTGCACTTTTTGAGACAGGGTTTCACTATGAAGTTAAGGCTGGTCTTGAACTCACTTTGTAGCCCAGGTTAGTGTTGAACTCAAAGTCATTCTCCTGCCTTACCCTCCTGAGTGCTGGGATTATAGGTGTGTGCCCCTGCACCCAGTCACTTTTTATATCTTCTTGACTCAGCTTTGGTAGTTCACATATATCTATGAATTTGTCCATTTCTTCTGTGATTTCCATTTTATTAGAGTAAAGCTTCTTGAAGTAAGGTATTTATAATCTGGATTTCTGCAGGATTTGTTGTGGTTTCACCCTTTGCAGTCCTAATTGCATAAATCTGAGTCCTTTCTTTCCTTTTTTCACATTGTTGCCTAAGCACTTACCAATTTTATTTAATCTGTCGAAGAACCAACTCTTAGATTAATTGATTCTTTGTATTGTTTTTCTTAGTCTCAATTGCATTAATTTCTGTTCTGATCTTTATAATTTCTTTTCTTTTTTTTTTTTTTTTCAGCACCGGGGATCGAACTCACAGCCTCAGGCCTACCAGACAGGTGCTTAAGCCACTGAGCCAAACTCCCAGCCTTAGTTTTTTGAGGCAGGGTCGCACTGGGTAGCTCTGGCCGGCCTTGCACCGGCGTTGTAGCCCAAGCCTGCCTTGAACACAACGCTCCACCTACCTCAGCCTCCCGAGTGCTGCGATTAAAGGTGTGCACCACCATGCCCGGCTGATCTCTATAATTTATTTCCTCGTATGAGATTTGGGCTTCAGCTGTTGTTCATTTTCTAGAAGTTTTGAGATTCAATATTAGCTTGTTTACTTGAGCTTGTTCTGTTTTCTTGATATGGATTTTCACTGCTATAAATTTACCTTTTAGCACTGCTTTCATTTTTTCTTATAAGTTTCAATATGTTGTGTCGACATTACCATTTAGTTGTAGATATTGTTTAATATTTTCTTAAATTTTCTCTGTGACTAATTTGTTCAGGGGGGTGTTATTTAATTTTCACATATTTGTGAAGCTTTTGTGATTTCTTTTGAATGAGAGAAGAACTCGTCCCCAAAGCGATAAAGGCCTGACTGTAGGGGAGTTCTGCCAACTTGCTGCCATTGTGGCAAAAGTTATATAAATCTTGAAGGATAGAGGGGTCAAATGCCCCCCACCCTTAGGTCATGGGCTGCTGTTAAGGTGGTTGGTTGGCCAAGCCACCTGGCAGTAAAAGATCTGTTTTTTAGTTCTTATAGCTTTTTTAACATCAAGAACACCAAGGTTATGAACCAGGCACCCTAGAGGTGCGTTTTTCAGGGGACAGGAAATAGTATTCCTCATAATGGCCAAATTAAAGGAGAGCTGAGAGAACAGCTCTGTGTTGGGACGTGAGAGATTTTTTTTAGCCCTGCCCAAGGACGTGAGAACTGTTCTGGGTCACACTTATCAAAAGAGGCCATCACCTGTCTTGAAAATGCAACACGGAAGATTCCAACACCCGTTCTCATCGGCTGTCTCCAAGAGTGCAGGGTGGGGTCCCAAGAATAAGAAGGCCATGGCTCTGCCTCAGGCGGCCTGCCCAAGGAATGTGAGAGTCACTACCTCTGTCCAGGGAAAGCATTGGATGAGCTATCTGACATAAGTTTACAAATTTTTAAGGGTGAGAAGAGCTTTGCCTCGGTTATCCAAGGAGTGTGAGAGCAGTTTTTGACTGAGAAATAGGGACAGATAACCCCGGACAGGATGGTAGCTTACCTGTGACACATGACATGGTTGGTGGTAGATGCAGTCTAGTCGCAGCAAATAAGCAGGTCCCAGAGGAAAGAAAGACTGGCTCATTGACAAGGAAAGCTCAAAACTGGAGGTAACCCCCAGGAGCTAGCACACTGCCAAATCCAGGGTTTAGGCACCAAATGTTAGGGTTTTCTGGCACAATAGAGAAGCAGCAGGAAAAAGAAGGTGAAACTGGCCTTTTTATTTGAGGACGTGGAGCAGAGAGGAGCCCACAACCCACAGGGGTTTGGCTTTCTCCTCCAGCCAGATTTAGAGAGGCAGAGGACCTTTGATCTGAAGTGGCACATGGGGCAGACATTGATGACATACAAGGAACCGACTGGAATTTTCTTCACACACAAATGGAAAAGTAACAATTTGGGCCGAAGGGGAAGAAGGAGGGAGTGGCATTCCCACTTTGCCCTTCTGCCTTATTAGACCATCACATAATTGTACAGTAGTTTATACTAGGGCAAAAACCTTTCAACAGCATTTTAAGGTAACTTGTGCTGGTGTTTGGCTTGAAATATTGAAGTCATTTTTGAATTAGTAAATCTGATTAGAAACCATAGACATGAGGGCAGGTACATACTTCCAGGATAAGTCCTTTCCTTGAGAAGTCCACTGTCCGCCTGACTTCTTTTTCAGCCCAAGAATACATCTCTTTCTCACTGTACACACATTTAGAGGGTGTCTGATAGAACACAAGATAGAATAGTATATGCCAAAATCTTTCATGATTATAGGAATAATGGCTGAGATCCCTAGCAATTATCACAGAAAGAGTAGGCACACAATCTGGAATAGATAACTATCTTTTCCCACTCCTGAATATCCTTACAGCTTTCCACATTTTGCTGCAACAATCTCATCAGACCATTCAAACTCGTAGGGAGACTTAGAATCAAGTCTTAATTATCTTCCTGCTCAGCAGACCTACAATTTTATAACATACATGCCATACACATGTATGTAGCAGCTCTGGACTTCCTCTGAAAACATCCTTAAGGCTGGGAAACATGAAAAAGATTACTGTGAATTACTGTGAGGCCTACAATTTTGTTATACCTCTGGTTGGTTTACTTGTTTGTCAACATCTTACAAGTCAGTATCTGTAAAAAGACTCAAGATTTCATCTGAGTTGATTTATGGTTGACACAACTGCATTCAGTAACTATTCAATACATAAGGGGGATATTCTTTCTCAAACATATATGTGTGAAGCTAAAACATAGAGATAAATAAAACAGATAGAATTATTGTTCATAATGACAAGTCATGGGGTTGGGGATATAACTCAGCAGCACAAGTGGCTGCCCAGCAAGTGCAAGTTTGTGAATTCAATTCCTAGTACCAAAAAAGAAAAAAAAAATTAAGAAAAAAAAAGAAAAATAATAAGTCATAACAAGTCATCTTTGTACCATTCAATAAAATGTCTTGTCAGAAATGTTTTCATGTTTCAGTAATGCCACATTTTATATCATTCTCATATGAGCTATTATCAAAGGGCTAACGTTAATATGGAAATAAAAATTATTGAATTAAAAGGCACATTGCCATTAACATCCCTTACATTACTTCCTGTCATCTTGAACAGATTTATGGCACCTTTTTATCTTTCATGTCTTTAGTTGTCCTGTCAGGGCTGCCTCAATGTCATGAATTTATTTTAAATATTTAACTCTTGTGGTCATTTTGTCTATGGGGAAGAGCTAGAAGTCACAGAATGCCAGATCTGGTTAATAAGGGCAATGTAGATACCAGTTTATGATCTGCTTTTCCATTGGATGTAACCCAGGAGCAGTATTCCAAATATTTTGATCAGACATCGTAAGATGCTCACATAGAACTATGAGGAAATCAAATTTCATTGATGATAAATCAAATAACAATAAAAAATGTTCTTATAAAACATTTTCAAATTATTTTTTACAAGAGACAATAATAACAGATGGCATTAGTGCACGACTTCTAAATGCCTGCATGAATCAATACAGTGTTTCTGATCACCAAAGGTCACCAAAAATTTATATGCAGATATTGTAAAGAAATTGTTCTCAGAATAATACCAGCCAAGGTGGGTATTTTGATATATCATCAGGTAAAAATAATAACTAGGACTGGAGCACACTTATGTACTCAATTTAAAAGTTTTAAAAACAGACAAAGTATATTATATGCATGCACAAGAATGAAAAATGAAACACAACATTCAGTAAAACTAATATACATCAATAAAACAATTTAAAAACAGTCATATGAGGTAGGTGACTATCATTCTTCTAATACACATGATGAAATTTCCATAATGTTTTTACACCATTCTATATATTTTGTTGTTTTTCATTAATTTCTAATTAAGTTATGGTGAGAGCTGATAAATAATGAACTAGAGATTTCTTCGTACAGCTGAGTTATGAAAATTGTAATTCATGTGTTGAGATTGACAAAAAATTGTGCAAAAAAGGAATAAAAATTTAGATACTCAGATTTGGGCCTTGGGATCTCGTTGGTGCTAATTCTTAAGTATAAATAAAGAAGTTTGAGATTAGAAATAAATCATAGCTGGGGTTATAGCTCAACAGCATAAGCACCTGCCTGGCAAGCAAAGGTCTGGAGTTCGAATCCCAGTACCATCTTCCCCCAAAGTTGAAAAAAGTGAAGCAGTTTCAACATTTCAATATAGAATACAGGACAAAAAAGCTCAAAACCATCTTCCCAAGTTATCTTACTGAGACTGGAAGCATTTCATACAAATAAATATGTATATGAAATTCAAATGTATTTAATATTTCATTTTTTTAGCTACTGCTTTGTGCAGTGTGCACAGATGCCTCATCTTAGGTCAATCGAATCATATTAGATTGTGCATTTCACTAACAGATATTCATTAAGGCTTGGACTCCACTAGGGAAAAAGAAACAATTTAGTCCAAATTTTTATACAATAAGCTTTTTTTGGGTCAGCACTTACACCCAGAAAGGAGTGAAGTCAGTAAACTAAAAAATGATTTTAAAAAATATTCTTGGGGAATAACTGGCACATAGCAATACTTTCAAATTATGGCCATTTAACTTTATTTTCTATATAATGTAAGGCAAATTGTTACCATATACAAATACTGTCAGGCAAGATAATGTGTAACATTTACTTAGAATAAAATATATTTCATCCTTTTACAATTTCCGTTAATGAGAACCACTTTCTTCTAGAGAAAGAATAATATTCCTTATTCTCATTGTTTTGAAGGCAGGATGACTTTCACTGTGATCACAGACTGGTTGTCACTAAGATTCTTGGTCGTCTCAATTTTTCAGATGACTGTTTCTGAAGTAAGTGTGTATAGAAATTGGTGAATAAGTCAGAATGCACTATTGAAAGAGTTCCAAGAAGATGTTGACAGAATTTAAAGATTATTGACAGTTATTGGGCCTAAAAGGTGGATGCACTTTTGGTGAGAACTTGGTTTCAAAATGTAGAGTACTTAGTACTTGCACATTTGTTTCTTTTCTCCAACACTCTTTTCTTTTTCCAAGGCCTCCAAGCTACAGAGAAGCAAAAAATAATCTAACATTTGCCTCAGAATACCATTCCCTGGGACTCTCATGTGTTCCAAACCTGCAGCTTGTCCTCTTAGGGCTATATCTGCCCATGTACGTGGTCATGGAACTCAGGAACCTTGTCAGCACCGTGGCTGTCAGCTCTGACTCCCATCTCCTGACCCCATGTACTTCTCTCTGTCTTCTCTGTGACTAATTCTGTTTCATGTCCACCATGGTCTGAAGGATGATTGTGGACATCCAAGCTCACAGCACAGAAATCTACTACATAGGCTGTTTGACACAAAGGTCTCCGTGTTCATCTTTGAAAGTATGGTTCACATGTTTCTGACTAGGATAGTCTACAATCATTTTGGGGCCTTCTGTAACACACTGGTTTACTCAGTCATCACAATACCTCTTTATTGTGGCTTCTTAATTTTGGTTATTTTTGCTCTGCGGTTTTGAACACGTATCTGCCTAACTGTACTGTCTTAACATTTTCTTAGCTCAAGGATGTGGAAATTGCAGGCTTCTTTCGTAACCCTGACCACTACCTTAATCTTGCCTGTTTTGACATCTTCCCTGGTGAACAGTGAAGTTATTGCTGGTGCCATGTTTTCTTTGCCCCTCAGCTAATGGATATTTTCTTCTTATTACGAAAATGTTTCCTCACTCTGAAAACCCCATCAGTTGTTGGTAGTATAAAATGTTCTCTACGTGTGACTCCCAACTGTCATTTTTTGCATGTTTTATGGAAGAGGCTTTGGGGAACATGTTATCTTAGCTATAACAAAATTTGCTACATAGAGTTCAGCACTTTCTGTGATGCACACAGTGGTCATCATTGTGCCAAATACCTTCATCTACAGCCTGAGAAGCTGTGTATTACAGGTACCCTGGCGAGACCCCATCGCAGAACAGTCTCCTCTAGGGTTTATCGCATCCATTTGAATATAGTTTGGAAAAAGCAAAAGAACTTCACATCTAGACTTGTAAATCCTGTCTAATTGGTTATGTTGGTATTATAATATTGTGACTTTCATTTCTTAAAAATTTTTTACAGTGTAATGCTGATGGAATATGTAGGGAATTTTAATATGCACTATGAATTTAATTTTAGGAAATGAAAATTACTTGAACTTGTGTAATGTTAAGTGTTTTGAAACAACGTGAATATAATTGAAGTCCTTAAAATGTATACTTAATATGTTAACGTGGTACACTGTTTGCTACGTGTATTTTACCTCATGAGTGAAATACAGGCAGATGGCCATTTAAAAATTATGCATAAATAACAGAAGCAATTAGTACACACCAGCTTTACCTGAGTAGAAGAAAAGCCCAAAACCTCTTGTGGACACTTATTTTCTTTTTGCCTCCTTCCACCATTAGCATCGGAAAGTCCTTAGAGATTGGGATGGCATGGACCAATTTGGCTAATTGTGAGCTCTGGGCATTGCGCCTCCAAGTTGATAGAGTAGTCAATAATCAGCCGGTGCTCCAGGCATTTACTTTGATGACCCCAGTCCTGTGAACTCCATACCTGTGTCCCAGGACCCAGGGTTGTCTGCATCAGTAAGCTCCTATCTGAGTTTGTATTAATTTAAATTCTGAGGAGAGACAGAACCTCCACTGGGCAACAGAAACAGGAGAGTCTTTGGATCTGGTCTCCTTGACTGTGACCCAGCAGAGAAACAGCATCACCCAGTAGGTGCAGGGGGATCACAATGACATGAAAGGATTCTGGAAAGTATTTTTTTCTTCATCATAAGGAAAATTATGACAGCTTAAGTATTCAGGTAGAGAGCAAGAGATATGAAAAATATTAAGGAATGGAAATTTTATGATGCTGGTTGTAGTGGGGCAAGCAGAATTATTATTTCGAATTTGATTTCTTTGCACCGTTTTGCCTCCCCATTGTTGTTTCACACATAGCAGCAGAAAGCATTCTCTTCTTCAGTACTCCCTAAGCACTGTAATAGTTTTATACAGGTGGTGATAAGGATGTAGAGGAGGAGGACAGTAATCATATCATTATGAGCATGTTCTGAGAACTTGTTATATTTTAGGAGTTGAGCAATGCTTTCCACATAGCTTGTTCCACTTCATGTGTTTTGCTTTCCTGTACTTTTAAGTACCCACATTATTATTGCTTATGAAAAATGGAAAACCTCTCATTTCAAAGGAAA
>RJWM01043520.1:0-13766 GCA_004363535.1 Dasyprocta punctata | reverse complement strand
CTGTATGCCTCAGTTACCTGTATTTCAGATTCTCTTCCCATGTTTGGAAAGTTTTCTGCTATTATTTCTGTGAATAGTCTTCACAGGTCATTAGTATTGACCCCTGCTTTTTCATTTATGCCTATTAATCTTATGTTATTTCTCTTGGCATCATCTTGCAGCTGTTGAATTGTTGTTTCTTGGTTCCTTACTATTTTTAAGAGATCTTTTCTTTCATGGCCATAAGCTCGCAAGCTGTCTTCAAGATCTGAGATTCTATCTTCAGCTTCATTCAAGCAGTTTTTCAAACTTTCCATGGAATTTTTCATTTCCTGTATTTCCCTTTGAATCTGTTTCATGCATTCTGTTTGTGTCTTATATTGTTCATTCAAAGTTTCGATCATTTTCTTAAGTTTTTCTATTTTTTATCTTGCTCTTCTTTAGATACACATATTTCTTTAATAATCATTGTCATTTTATTTTTTAGCTGAGAGATTATTTCTGATTTGAGTTTCTCTATAGCTTCATCAAGCTGTTTCTTTACTGCCTTTGCTATCATTTCACAAAGTTCAATTGTGTGACTACCAGTGTCTTTCATTTCAGTGTCTTTTGGGTTTGTTCTCAGTGGGCTGGGGGATTGAGACTGCCTCTTTGTCTTTTGTTTTGTCATTTTCTTCTGGGACCTGTGTGGCTCTGTGTACTGCGAGGCTGACCGGGCGTTCCCCTGGTGGTTTGTGCTGAGTCGCGGGACCGGGTAGAGGTGGATCCTCTATGCAGCTAGTGAAGGCACGCTCCTGGAGTGTGCTGCTGAATCTTCCACCTTACTTGATGGGGGCCAAGATCTCCCATACCCAGGCAGCTAAGCAGAGCATACCCCAGAGTGTGGTGCCACCTGGGCCCTGAGTCTGGCTGCAAGGAATTTAGAGCCTCTGGAGTGCCAGGCAAGCCTGGAGAAGTCCCAGGTCTACAGTGCTGGGGCCTTGCTCCTGCCTGGGTGGGCCCGCAACCTCTAGGACCCGCTGTGCCGGCTGCTCCACTGAACAATAGAGCTCGTGCCCTGCGCTCTGATGAGCAGAGCCCAAGCTCTCCAAGGCCCTGTAGCTGACCTGGCCAGTCCCTGATGAGCAGCTCTGGGGACCTGGGGCGGGCTGGGTTCAGTACCTCTGTGTCCTACGAGGCTGGCTGGGCACTCCCCTGGTGGGTTGCGCTGGGTTGCAGGACTGGGTAGAGCTGGATCCTGTGCACAGCTAGTGAGGGTGCAGTCCCGGAGTGTGGTGGTGGAGCCTCCGCCTTATTGGGTGGGGGCCAAGACCTCCCAGACCCAGGCAGCTAGGTGGAGTGTACCCCGGAGTGTGGTGCCACCTGAACCCTGAGTCTGGCTGCAAGGAGTTCAGAGCCTCTGGAGTGCCAGGCAAACCTGGGCGAGTCCCAGGCCTACAGTCCCCACTATATGTTTTTAATATTTTGGTTTTTTATTTGTTTTCTGGTGGTGCTGAGGATTGGCCCCAGCTCTACTTATGTTTTTAAAATGGCCCCTTTAAATGACAGACAGTTTTAACACCAGAACCTAGTGCAAAGATTAGAAGTTGATTGTGGAGAAACTGTTTCTAGGGAGCAAAGGGGTCCATGCTAGGACTGATCAAGGAGAAAGAAAAGTGTTGTCTGCAATTATATGTTCTCCCCTCTTTTATTTCTGCAACCCCTCCCATTGTTATTTTTATAAGTTGCTTTGAAGAGATACTTTTTTCTCCTTTCTACCAGATCAGTCTTTGAAAGCAAGAAAGAAAACTAGTAGCAGATGCAAACTTATTTTTAATGGTCTAAGACCGAGTTTTCTGGACTTAAGCCAAACACTCTGTCCCCTCAAAGGTCTCTGGTTCCATCAAGATACAGTTGTAGGCTCTCACTGTAATTCACGAACTAAAAATAGTCTCAAAACCTAATTGTAAGAAACCAAACCACAATTACTCATTGTATTTTCCTCATTTTTAAATTCTGTAATTCAAGAACAAGAAGTTTGATTTAACTGGTTTTTGAGAAAAATATGTTATAGACTCCAAACTCTATTCTGTTCTGAAAAAAAAATTATTTTTAATGGAGGCGGGTATCTGAAGAGGATGTACTGGATTGTCCAGCAAAACCTTTTATTATAATTGGCTGTGGTTGAAAGATAGATGAAGAAGTCAGAGCACAGAATGTTAACTATAACAAAACTCATCTGACATCTTGAATCTGACATCTGAATATATTACTATTAAGTCACTGTATTGGGCTAAACTATTTGAAACCAAATCAGACTTCTACGATAAGAATTTTGTTTGTTGCTATCCAGGATTGTTTTCAGGGTAAAAATGTGATATCTTTACTCACTCCCAGTCTGAATAGCTGACTTTTGGGAAAAGGGAAAAAAAAAAATAAGAAAAAGGAGGTCTGAATTTTAGTCATAGGTTAATCATTAAATATCTGTAGGGTCAAGGGCAAATCCCTGGTTACTCTTGGCTGTAATTGCTTCTTTCAGAAAATGTGAATGCTGTTCTGAGCTCACTGGGAGTCCAACACTGCCATTTTTCACATTCTGGCCTATCTGTACCCCTTTGGTCCACAGGAGGTGGCTTTCCCATGGCAGAATCAAAATGACCTGGGTTCAAAACCAGCTCCACTTACCTGATTCTAGGACCATGGAAAAGTTACTTAACCTTACCATGCCTCAGTTTCCTCATCTGTACATCTTTAATACCTACCTTAAAAGGCTGCTTGAAGAATTAAACAGAGGCTAGCATAATGCTTAGCTCACAGTAAGTGGTTGGTTAGCACAGCCAAGCTGGGCTAAACCAGGACTGGAAGGATAGCTACCAGAACCAAACTTTCAGGATAAACTTCTAACCAGCAGGCAAACAGCTTCTGGGGACACTGCCATTCATAGCGGCCATGAGATGGCTGTCTACTGAGCTCTGGTTCAAAGGATATACATATTACTGGTGACCAGACTTGTAACCTTTGTGGTACTCTCCAAACCTGATATCTGTACCTTCACAGCTAATCTCCCAGCAAGATGCTAACAATAGGAAATGATGGCAGTCCTGACAGAGGTGCCCTCAATATCTTACTATCCAAGCAACAACTCATCATGGCTAACTACATGGTAAGTCTCGCTCATCATCATTAGCTGAATTTGGACCCTCACTAAGTAACTAATATTTGTGACTGCATATCTCAGTTTTCTTGTTTTTTCCAAAATGGTACTAGTCATACTCCCCTGATGTTATATGAGAAAGAAAAGAACAATTATATCATAGTTTACAAACTGAGGCAATTTGCTAAGTAAACTCTAGGAAATACTTTTAAAGGTCTTTATTTTGTATCTTCCTTCTATATTCTCTCCTTTTGCTGAGGATCCTTCATTTTTCTCCCCGTGAGTAGTACCTAGAGTCAAGGTCAGGAAACTATGGCTTCCTGGCCAGAGCAAGCCTGTGGCCTGATCAGAACGTACATAAGGTACATAAGGATTTATTGGAACACAGTCATAGCCATTTGTTTATAAACAATCTATGAAGATTTTGGGTCAGAGTTGAGTAGCTGTAGTCTCAATACTGAAATATTTACCACCTGGCACTTGAAAGAAAGATTGTTGACTTGTCCTAAAACACAGGTAGTTCATAGTAGGTAGATTTTAACTGCTTGTTTGAATAAATGATAATGATCACACTAAGCAAATATTTATTAAATACCTCTAAATGCTAGGCACAATGCCAGGCTCTGGAAATATAACAGGCTGGGACTACATTGGTGAGGATGACAAGCCCCTGCCCTTCAGGTGATTAAGAGTTCAGTGGGAGAAGACAGAAAATGATTATTCAAGCAATTCCTTATACAAGGTTGTAATGAGTGTTTATAGAGGAAGAAGTACAAGGTACTGGGGGTGTATGTAAAAGGACGACATAACCTTGTATCTCAGGACGGTTTCTCTGTGACAATGTCATTTAACTTAAGCTGAGGCCTGTGTATAGATTTCCTGGTTTTGAATTGTTAGGGTAGTGAGGGTGCAATGATGCTGCATGCAATGTATATAGATTTGTCTATTTTTCAGTCTGTGCTTACTGCATCCATTTATCTAGCTATGTAGTGCAAGGAATGTAGGACATAAAAAAAGTCTAAAAAGCTCATTTTTTTCAGCCTTATAACAAGAATACCAAGAACAAAATTTTTAAAACCACTAATGTAAAAAGCATAACCCATGTTCACTTGCTAGAGACCAGACATCATCACACAACCAAGACACAGTTCTTCAATCAGCTCTGTTCATTAAGCGTGAAAAATCAGAGCCTAAATGGAGTAACATTAATTTTCACACTCAGGGAGAAGATTTGATTGAACATAAACAGATGCCCTGCAGATTCTGTGCACTTCTGCTTGTCATGTAGGCTTGAAGCTTCTCAGTGCTGCCTGTCAAGGTTGATCAAGAGGGCTTAAGTGCTCATAAGCTCTGCTTTCCAAATTCAGCATGGCTCAGTGAAACATGAGGGCATTCTTTGGAAACATGGCCCAATCCCCTTCCCTGGAAACTTGCAGGTCCTTCCAGAAAAGGTGGGGGCTAAAATAGCTGCTAGGAAGCAGGAAGCAGTGTTGCAGAATAGATGGGGGTATAGCTTAGTGTTACAGCACTTGCTTAGCATGTGTGAGGCCCTAGGTTCAATAACCCTCAACCACTACCAAAAAGTACGTTTTACATTTTCTACCTCTAACTGTCTTTACAGTTCCTGGGAGACTTGTTATTCTATTACTTTAAAGGAAATGGAGGTCTGAGGAGGTTAAGCACCTAACTTCAGCTCACTGAGCATGTCAGCGAGGCAACAGGAATCAATGTAGCAGCCAATACAAGCTATTTGCTGGGCCCTGTACTTATCAACCTTTGAGTTTTAGAACATCACAGTCTTACAAGTGTAGGGAGCATCTTTACAGAGAACCACTTAATTCAGATAAGGAAAAACAATCTTCATGATCAAGATGATGTCACTTTGGTAGGTTTCATGGGCAAGTGTTTTCACTATGCCTGTGACACTGTTCTGTGATATCTGGGTAGTCTATGGATTAATTAATGGGTCAGTGACTGTATCTGGCTGTGTGCTACAAAAATGTTTACATAGTACAGCCCAAACATAGCTACAGCAGAGTAAAGAGAAGGAGTCAAGGGGACACAAAACAAGCTAAATTAATGACTTCCTTGAGAAATACTACTGTTCTTAATAATGAAAAATTTATCTTACCTAGATATTGAAAAAAAAAAAAAAAGACCCCTCCCCCCCTCAAAAAATCCCCAGAAACCTGAGTGTTTTTAAATTGCTACTTTCTAACAGTAGGTTTCAATTTGCCTAACGCTTGAAAACAACAGATGATAAACTGGGATATCTTCCCATATGACTCGAGACAGTGAATTAAAGGACATTTTGATGCTGATGCTGCATAAGAAGAATTTCAAGCCTACTATTTCTAGGATTTCACTATTTTTCCTTCTATTACTATTTCTATTACTGTTTCTACTTTTATTCACTGTCTCCATAAAAATCTCTTAAAAGCCAAGGCTCATAAAGATGCAAGGTGTTTTAATGGGGGCTGGGGAGAAATACTGGTAAGGAATGCCTATGGTTCTCCCATCTCATAGAGGATATTCAAGGAAATAAATCACAACCATACAAAAGGCAGTCAGTGCTACAAGAGAGCTCTGCACCAAGGAGTCCAGAGTCAAGAGTTGCTGAAGTGTTGGGAGGAAGTCAGTGCACCCATGTGTGACATGCAACCTTCCTTCCTAATGAAGCTTGATGGAAACCCACAACATGTGATCAATAAAAACTAACGAGGATTCAGAAAGACTCCTGTATGTTCTGTGTAAGTCAACAGAATAAGTGTATGTCATTGTAATGTTTGCTTTGTAGTGCACAAAAGACATTTAGAAGTACAAAAACTAGAGAGATTTTTATTTTAGTAAAATATTAGGACTCATATTTCATAAGAGACAGAAAATTAAAGTATCTAAAATAAGATTCAAGGGTAATGATTACAATGTACACTAAAAACAACAAATTACTATTTTTAAAATAACGTGGTCTCGCACATATTTTCTGTTAGTTTTCAAACACACAAGAATTTTAAGAAAAATCAAATATGTATGTATATTTAGATTCTTACTCATCATGGTTTTTTTTTTTTTATCACTGAATATCCAAAAAAATCCTGTTTTTCCTTTAAATAGGCATACTATGTAACAGCCAAAATCAACCTACCTAGACTTAAGTTTAACCAGATATGCTAAATGTGAAGTGCATAGAAAACCCCAAAGGTGTGGAGATTTTTGTGCATCCTCTAAACATGACTTGGTGATGTCCTGAAATAATATGAGCACGCCAGAGCTGATCCAGTTCCACTCAGTCCAAAAACCTAACAAGGCTCCAATACATCAATTTGAAAACTCCAGTACAAAGAATTTCATCTCCACCAGTCTACTTTCCCTATATCAAGTATTTTCTTTGTGACTCTCTGGCCTAAAGCAGATGGAGTTTTGCAGAGTTATCAAATTTTTAGGCAAAAAAACAGGTTAAAAAAGTTTCACTGAGAAGACATAGCTAAGAATCATTGGTATTCCCTACAGGTTGTTTTTGACAGCAAGTTACCTCTGTGTGTGTGTGTGTGTGTGTGTGTGTGTATAAAATGGGAACCTCACTTAAGTTAAAGGACTATGAAGCCCCAGTTTCTGCAGGAGTTGGCTAGAGGCTCTGTTTTTCGGAAGCAATGTGGCTCTGATATAATCATTTTATAAACTGTAAAAGCATTTTGAAAAACAAACAAGCAACTTAGTTGCCCAAAAACCATTCCATGCAGAGAGATTTTACAATACAGAGGAACAACACTGGTCAAGGTCCATTTCAACCTTTGGAACTAAGTGATAACTATTGAGGCCTTCCTAGGCTCCACCAGGGAATCCTGGGCTCCAATTTAAGAACAGAGTTCAGTTTTTAAGAGAAAATAAAATCAAACAGACATCCCCGAAGGACTTCTTCCCTTCATTAACTTGGTTTTGCTTGTACTCCAAGAGTTGCTTCAATGTTCTTGGACCTGGTTGTCTAGCATCTATGTGAATACAATCAAAAAAGCTGAGCACACTTTTCTCCACTTCCCCTTTCCTTCTGACTTCTCCACTTCCAAAGTGATTATCAGAAACTTCAAACCAAGCCCTAGCTCTTTGGTATGCATTATTCAGAGGTGTTACTACTACTACTACACTGTCCTGCTTTTCTCTGTACCAAGGGCTAGAATTCCAAGGCTCACTGGAGAAGGATGTATCCCTTGAGTGTGTAATACTTATAATTATGTTATGATTACTAGGAATTTGACAAACTCTGCTCTAATAATAGGGATTCTGAAAGAACACTCAGCTAATGCAGCACATTAGTAACTACGAAGAGAGGTAGTAATTCATGCCTGCCATTCTGCAGCCACATTCTAACAGGAAAACCTGACAGACACCTTCCATCTAGCCTCCTGAGTACCTCTGCACCTTCGTTATACCTGCTTCCTGAGCTAAGGCCTGCAGGCAAAATGACTCAACAGCTTGAACTTTAACCCATCATCTGATCCCAACCTGATTCTCCTAGCTTTTTTTTTCTTTTTCTTTTTTTTTATTTAAGAGAAAATAGATACAGAAGATAGAAACAAAAAGCAAAAAAGACAGACAAACAACAATAACAGATCTGATACGATAACATTGTAGGTTTACACACTGAGGTGGTTGAAGTTTGACAGTAGTTACAATATTGCATATCGTTACCTTCATAGGGGTTGGTCATATTGACAGATATAGACTTGTAAGATTTATCAATTCAGGAATATTAACTTTTCTTTTTCAATAGCTAATGTATTTAGTACTACAGTTTTTTTCAACTGTCTTATTTATGCATATTTATAAATTTATGTCTTTTTCCTTTTCTCTTCCTTCCTTCCTTTCCCCTTAGAATACCTCTTGTTATCATTGAAATGACTACCCATAACATCAGGTCTAATATAATCAAGTGAAATAGTTCAGAGTGAAACCAATAAAGGATAAAAGAATGGTCATACATAAGAGAAACAAAAAACTAAAGGGATAAACAATCTCCTAGCTTTTTATTGGTAAAGGCTGACCATCCATCTAGTTGCTGTAATTCTCCCTCCCTCCCTCCCTCCCTCTCTCTCTCTCTTTCTCTCCCTCTGCCATTATCAACTGGTCACCAAGTATTACTACTGTGTCACTCCTTATCTGTCCCTACTTTCTATTGCTACTTCTACTGTCTTGCCTCAGGACCTCTACAGATCTTGCCCAGATGTTAAAAATCCTACTGGTTTTGTTGTTTCTAGGTTAATCTCTCATGAACTTGTGATTTACTCTACCGATCAAGTTAGCTTCTAAAGCCGGGCGTGGTGGCGCACGCCTTTAATCCCAGCACTCATAGGCGGAGCGTTGTGGGTTTGAGGCCGGCTTGGGCTACAACGCGAGCACAAGGCCGGCCTGAGCTACATAGTGCGACCCTGCCTCAAAAAACCAGGGCCGGGAGTTTGGCTCAGTGCCTTAAGCACCTGCCCTGGCAGGCGCGAGGTTGTGAGTTTAATCCCCAGTGCCGCAAAAAAAAAAAAAAAGAAAAAAGTTAGCTTCTAAAATATAAGCTGTGTAAATAGTGAAATCATACTTTATTTGAAAAAGACATTCATGGATAGTACTCTAATCTTAGATCATAAAAAATATTCCTGAACATGACATAAAACATAGAAGGCATAAATATGCTTACTTTAAAAATCTTCTGTAAGATAACACTACAAAGATTTAAAACACTGGGGAAAATATCTGCAACAGAAGGACCAACAAGCTAATTTCCTTGATATAAATATAAAGGAGTCTTGGAACTCACTAAGAAAAAAACCTATCTAAATTCTGAGCACATCCCCTGGGCATACCAGAATAGCAAGGCCTTATGCAACTAATTATAATACAATAAAGAAGACACCCTATCTTGTGATGATGGCTATCACTTACTACCAAACCTGTCTATCACTTACTACCAAACCTGCGTCAAGGGCCCTGCCTAGATTCAGTTACACCACACATCAACACTAGTATACAGCTAGGCATTTGACAAATGTCTCTGGTCATTGTTGTTTATGCCTCTGAAACACAGTGGGTCACAAAATAAATCATTCCCTATAAAGCTGGCTAATTACTGAGCTAGAAGGTTAAAGCTAGCTCTACGTTAGGTTAAAGTCTTCAGGAAGGTGCTTGAGCTCACCCAACACCAAACCCTATTATTCTGTCAGCATTAGGGCTTGGCCAATGGGCCAGAACAAATGCCAAAGAGGCAAAATGGATTGGCTTTTCCACTTTGACTTGACCAACTTATACCCTAGCAAGAAGGCACACAGTATCAGCAGAATGCACAAATCTAGCACTGCTGACATGACTTACTCTACTCAGGACACAAAGTCATCAAAAGAGAGAGTGTCAAAACTCCACAGTAAAATCATCTTTCAAATGAAAGCTTTCCAAATAAATGCTAAACCTATCACATCCATAAGAAAAGACGTATTTTGTTAAAGGAGCAAACAATTCAAAGTTTTGATATAGCTCTTCATGTGAGTCTAGAAAACAGGGCAGTTACCCACTACAAGACTAAAGAAGAATCTGGGGAGAGCTGGCGATGTGGCTTAGTGACAGAGCTCTTGCCTTGTATGCATAAGGCCCTGGGTTCAAGTTCCAACACCACACACACACAAACACACATACACATACACACACACACACACAAATGTGGGGCAAAATCCCTAGACAGTGTTCACCTATCAAAAACAGAGTTTAAAAATGAAGAGAGGCGAATGATCGAAATATGTATAAAATTACCACAATGAAACCTGACATTTTGCAAAATTAATAAACACTAATAAAAATATACATTGGAAAACTAAAAAGGAACTTAAAATGAAAAGGTAACAAAGAAGTGGAATACAATCAGAAAAAAATTTGGGGGAAACAAAGGAAATTAAGCCCAACAAAACAGTACTAAAAATTTAAAAATTCTGCCATTTTCTAGGCATCATGTATGGCCACATTTTGACAAGTCCACATAGCAGAATACCACTATCATAAAATGAATGGGTAGTGCCTGAATATGTAACTTTCTGTTCTTTAAATTGTCTCTACTTCATGAGCACTTACATACACATGTTGAGAATTAGGACATAGTTTTGAATCTAATTTCCTAAACATCTTTAAAAAAAGTAAAATTTTTAAATTTCTGGCTTATGCAAAGAATTCTCAGACATTCAAACCTTGACCAATGGTTTGTTAAAACTCATCTGATTTTATAATTTGCCTCTGTCAAAATTAATAAAGTATCTGCCTGAAAATCTGGTTTACAAAGAAACTGTTTATTATTCCCGGCTGAAATGCATTTAGGTTAGTAGTTTCTGGAAAAGAGCATTATATACAGAGATGTACAGTGTGAGCATTTAAATGGATCTCGTGGCAGGTACAACCAGTGTTAAACTCTGGGCCTAAAGGGGCCCAGAGTGCCTAAAGGGGCACAGAACCTAGCCAGAGAAACAGGACTACTTGGTCTTCTTCTCTTTCTTAAAGAAAAGGTTATGTCCTATTTGAAGTGGTGCTTGCCAAGAAATATTGTGATATTGTTATTCCTTGTGGGAGATTTTAGACAGAGAGTAACTGCAGGTCAGGAAGGACTGAATCACCATCACCGAAATAATACATGTTAGCCTTAGTTTTGTCTCTGACAACCACAGGAGAGTTTCACCTGAAGCTAAATTAACACACAAAAAGTAAACAACACAAAACATACTTAAAATTATTAGAAATACAGCTTTAGAGCAAATGAATGTAGAGACTCACTCTGGGAAGCATAATGACCGTCTGCAGCTTCTTCTTCATGCCCCTCGTACTCTCTGCTGCACAGCTGTCTGTTGGCTGTCTCTAGTCGATCTATGAATAAATAGGAAGTGATTTAAAATAAATGCGTACGCACTTAAGTCACCATCCAATGACAAAATGAAGTGATGCCAGCGGGTATGAAGAAATGCTCAGTCAGAAGCCGCAAAATGAACAATTTTGGGGGAGAAACTATTATAAATGCAACCTCAAATATCAAAAAAAAGGCCTTCAGGCACGACACTGTGACTCTATGCAGTCTAATCCAAAGTCTACACATCAGCAGCAGGCAGCGAGGAATGGGTTGTAATAAAAACTGCTTCACTCCTCCTAAGACCAGCAAACCTAAGGCTTTATAACCTGAAATCCAGCCCAAGCGGAATCCTGACCATCAGCCCCACAATTTAGCCAGTGACTGCAAACCGAATCGCAACATCAAAAATAAATAAAAATAACAAATAACTATCAGAAAAGATCAAAATGGCCTTTTCTGGATGAAGATGGTACACAGTAAGTTCCGTTTGTTCAAACCATTTGATAGCTCTTCAATGAAATAATCTGGCTCATAAGATACTCAAAACAAAAGGGCTTAGAGTAAGAAAAAAAGTTGTATCTAGCTACTGGGAACCACTAATACACTGAGTGCTTGGGCATACAAGTTGACTAAAAAGTGGCTTGCTTGACTGAACGTGAAGTAAAACTTTATGCTTTACATCATCATGCACACCAGAAGAGGCCAAGATTCCATAGCTCCCATCTTTCAAGGAGGAGATGTATCTACTCTCTTCACATCTGTGAGCTTTTTTTTGTTTTCCTCCAGGAAGAACATATGTCTGGTTCTGTCTCCTATGTTATACCTAGCAAGTCAGATGCTATCTTCCAAAGTTCAGCCTGCTGGGCAAAGCGTTATACAGCCAGCCCTGGTCTTCTTAAAAACTGCCATCCACACAGCCATGGGTTACTGCTGAGTATTTTAAAAGCACTCAGGGAGCTGCACATGGTCCCTTCCTTCCACAGCCTTGTGCATGAAGACTGTCATTTCTAAGGCTCCATGCTGCTCCCTAGCACCCACAAGACCAGAGAGAACAATCCTGTTCTTTGACTGCCTCCCTCTCCCAGGTGACCGGAATTTAAAGAGAATCAAGTACAGAAGAATGGCATCTGTGGCAAAGCCCTGTGGCCCTGAACCAGGCTATCAGCACCTGGGCAATGCAGAAGGAAAGAACATGAGGAGAACTTGCCTCGGAGGTCTCTGTTGAAATCATGAAGTCTTCTGATCTCGCCTTCCAGTTTGTTTCGCATTGCCTTGTCCAGCGACTCACGCTTGGTGGTGGACTTGACCAGACTCTCATAGGCTTCTGAAATTCTTTGAAGTTCTTTTTCAAACTGTAAGACAGAACTGGTATTAGTGTGACATTTGTGCCAGTGCCTTAGTAACACAGATTCAATGACATTCAGAAGTGTGGACTTGGTTCCATTCCCGCTTCTGCCCTCTAAGCACAGCATTAGAATTCTGTAAATAAAGTTTCTATGGCTGGCCGACAAGGTCACCTTGTAAAGCTCCCTCTGAACATTATCAGTAAGGAGTGAGCTGAAACACAAGCTAGGCCTCTTATATTTTGTAAGGCCATTATCATGAATTCATTTAATATAAGGAAAATATTAAAGTATAGAACTAAAGCACCATAGCCAAAACCCAAACTTTCAGTACCTGAGCACAGTGCTTTTTTTTTTTTTTCTCCGGCACCGGGGATCGAACTCACAGGCTTCACGCCTGCCAGACAGGTGCTTACGCCACTAAGCCAAACTCCTGGCCCTAGTTTTTTGAGGCAAGGTCGCACTACGTAGCTCAGGTCAGCCTTGTGCTCACATTGTAGCCCAAGTGGGCCTCGAACTCACAACGCTCCTCCTATCTCAGCGTCCCGAGTGCTGGGATTAAAGGCGTGTGCCACCATGAGCACAGTGCTCTTGCAAAGACCACCCACCTTAGGAGAGGCCTTGTACCAAGCGGTTTTACCCCTTGCCTATGAAATTATTTATATAAAGGAGTAATGCACTTGTACTTATGCAAAAACAAATGTACCACAGGAAACGCCTTTATATATGGGAAATACAGGAAATGAGAGCTATTGCTGAAGTAAACATACTTAGTGGTCTGCTGAAAAGTCAGAATGGGAGGGGACCAGAGCCATACATTTAGTCTCTCTGCAGGAAAATGTCATCACCAGGATGTACCTTCAGAGAAGGTACCGTCTTTTCTTAACTCCAACTGCCCAGGTCAGAAAGTCCCTTCCAAGATCCCTAAAATAAATAATGCACGTCCTAACAAATATTCATTATTTGCTTACAATGTACAGAGTTTCTTCTGGATCCCAGGATGCCGAAATAAGTAAGATAATTCCTAGCTTTTAGGTGCTCACAATCTCAGCTGGCATGTGGCTGGACTGTGTGCTTCTGCAATGCAGTGTGATGAGGGGTATAGCAGTGCAACGTCACGACAGCCTAGAGATAAGAATCTTTCAAGCCAGGCGTGGTGGCTGAGGCAGGAGGATCGTTGTGAGTTTGAGACCAGCCTGGGCTACACAGTGAGTTCAAAGCCAGCCTGAACTGCCTAGTGAGACCCTGTCTCAAAAAATAGGGCTGGGAATTTAGCTCAGTGGTGTAAGCACCTGCCTGGCAGGTGCAAGGTTGTGAGTTTGATCCCCTGTGCCAAAAAAAAAAAAAAAAGAAAAAAAAAGAATTTTTCAGAAGGGAGAAGAGGTTTCTTTCAAAAAGATTTCAGAGAAAATGGCATTTAAAATAAATATTAAATGACAAATGGGAATTTGCC
>RJWM01043519.1:0-13766 GCA_004363535.1 Dasyprocta punctata | reverse complement strand
AATTGCTATGAGATGGCGAGATGCTTATCTTAGGCCTCCACTACCAAGCAGAGTGCTCAGCACATATAGCTCAGTAAATGTCACTTCAGTGTAAATGAACTGTCATTTGAGATGGTACTGGGTCACACGTGTTAAGTACACTGAAACTACCTAGCACAAAAGCAGGTCTCCTGTGCCACGTGTTTTTAAGGGAACAAATAGAAGCTGAAAATTGAACTAATTTTCTGAATGGAAAGATAAAGTAGGGTAACTCAAAAGCAGCTGGAAGAAATGCTTAAGAGAGATTTGAAGCAGTCCCACCCAGATGCTGATGGCTATGAGAGAAATAACAGGTAAACACATGCAAGGGGAGCTGTGCTGATTGAGTCTAGAGGGTGCATGGCTCATGAAATGAGAATGATCCATAAATGCCAGTTTCCACTAACAAACAGAATTCATTTATGCCCAGGACCAGTGGAAGCAAATTATATGTTGCAGCAGTAATGGCTCTAGATTGGGGAAGATATGGGTCATGTTAGTTCCTTGGCGATAAGATCTGTGATCTTTATTCTAAAACTTAGGTTATAGCTTTTTTTAAGATGTGGAGATTTTACCTTGCCTAAATTCAATTAAACCTCCAGTTCTTATCTTGATGCAGGATAGAATCTGAGTGGAAATTAAATGAGCATTTCAATGGATGAATGAATTCATTAAAGTGCTTACATGCTCTCTTATTGTTGTAATTTCCACTTCTTTTTAAACACATGAGATGAACTTCCTCCCACTAGAAGATCAGATTTTTTCAGTGGAAGAGGTGAAGTAATGCAAATGTTAAACATTGCATTATGTTTTCCAAGGATCTGACAATCCTAATGCTTTCTTTTCATTTCTGTATCCTATACATATACAGCACATGCACATATACTTATAAGCACATATTTTTTTTCTTTGAAAATTTTTTCCTGAACTTTGAATATGCTGAACTTTGCCTTCCTGACCAATTTTGTAGATCAATGATATGCATTTGCTTTACTATTGACCATAAGACTTTCTTTTATTATCCTTCAAATCGGCTTTTACAAAAACTCCTAGCAAGTCTCTTACTTCAGCCTCATTTATTCTCCTAGTTCTTCCTCTTATTCATCATCATTGTAATGACTCATTCTATTATCAAAATACACCCAACCATTAATGTTTAAAAGATCACCTTTCTTTTCTCCACAATTTAGATGACAAATTTGTAACAATACTTGACTGACTCTAATTCGTGTTTATTGTTAGTTTTTTGCATTTTTGACTCCCAAAATTTCCACTGTTTTCCATCACTAACAAGCTCTTCTGTCTTATTCAAAGTTATCACCATATTTAAAGTGCATTCATTGCTTTCTCTATTTCTGGGATATGAAGTTGTCAGCAAGCCAAACAGGGAATTTATCAGTTGCCCTGATTTTTAATAAGGTGTTTCCTCCAGGAGCTGTCCGGTTAATTCCTTTCCTCCATCACTATTCCTGAAACCTGCCTTGACAGGTATTGTCTAATTCTTACCAGGAAACCATTATCCCCATTCCCAATTTGTCAGGAAGTCCACATTCTTCTCCTGAAGCATAACATCTGGTTTTACTTTGAGCTTTTAGCTTTACTCCCAAACTCTGTCCTATGCCTCCATCACAAAGTCATTAGATTTGCCAAAAGATAAACACTACGCAATCTCATACCACTCCACATCCCTTTCTATTAGAAATTCCAGATTGCTAAAATAAACTAGGGAGGGAGGAAGGGGAAAAGAAGGAAGGAGAAAAGGGAAAAGGAAATGAGAAAAGAAGAATAAAATGGAAACAAAGCTTTGTAAATAAGGAGGGAAAGAGGGGTTAAAGAGAGGGGAGGGGCATGGGGAAAAAAAAGAAAGCAAGATATATCATGTACAGGTACAAGTTCCCTATGATGAATATGATCATTATGTATATCTAAATTGTACCAGTAAACTTAATAATAAAAAATAAAATAAACTTGTTAAATTTTCCTTGCATAAGTTTTCTTATCTAATACATATAATATACTTGCTCAGTTGACATACCTATCTTAGACAAACCTATGGCCCATAAAATTATTTTTTTTAAAAAACTCACAATTTCAATATAATTAAACACAATTTTTCCAATGGTGGTTTCCTGAGAGGTTGTACTAATACCATAGCTGGCATTTCTTTACAATATAGAGATAATTTTTGTTCAGCACATGATTATACTTTCTGATCTTAAATAATCAGAATTCTTAAATGTTTAGTGACTATATGATCTTAGAACATAAAGATAGGGCCATTTTATTCCATTGTAGGTAATGAAATGGAAGACAATAAATAGAGATCCAAACTTAAAATCAACTTGTCTACTATTTCATTTATTCATCCATCTGACTGTATCTAAAGCCCAGGGTGTTTCAAAGAATACTTACAAGTGCATTGCCATCGGTAGCCATTTATGATATTAGACAGGTTAGGAACAAAAACTAGAAAAGAAAAAGATATTTTCGGGTAAGTGTGGGTTTAAAATGTTTGTAAAAGCATGTATTTCTTTAAGTAGAGGGAGAAAGTATTTCTATCATAATTGATGAATTTTAAAATACAGATAATTCATTAAATGACTTCTTATTGTGGAACTCAATAAGCCACCTGTCTAAATTTGAGTTACTAAAATAGCACACAGTTTCATTTGAACATTTGTCAGTATTTTTTTCAAGTCCACAAGCAAGATATACATGGGATTTATATACTTAATGTTGCATGATTTTTTGAGGAGTGAGAATATTTTCCTCTTCCTAATAAACAATGCAAAAGATGTGGACATATGTAGCCACTGCTGTTACACAGTTTCAAAAACAAAACTAACACTCTGCTTCAGAAGTCTTAACTGTACTACCAAGATGAGAGGATTTTTTATGTATTGCACTTTGTAGTGGATTACCTGTAAAACAAGACACTATACTTTTAAGAAAACAAAAGAAGAAAAAACCTCATGTTTTCAGCTTTTGACAAGCAAGAAACTAGTCAAAGATCCACAAGCCACTGAAACTCTCCCAGAAGCAAAGAACCTTTTAACTTCTACCCATTGACACCACAAGTACAGAGTCATATCCCCTTTGACTTATTATGTTACGCAGTAGCCCCCAGTTTTTAAAAAATATGTGCACTTTTTAATGTCAGAAATGCCAAATTATGTGAGAATGTGGCTCAGTGGTAGAGCACTTGCCTACCATACACTTAAATCCACGAGTTCAATCTCCATCACCACAAAATAAATGTATTATATTGCACGAATAGGTAAAAGAAAATTTGTAAAATACAAAAGAATAAAATGAAAAGATTATTGAATTTAATTACTTTTCAACTTACTTATTTAAAGAAAAACATAATAACTAATACATAAACTTAAAAAGTCAAGTCACAAACTGATGAACTATCTGTAATATGCACTTAACATATAAAAATCACAACATAGCATTCTTACACACCAATAAGAAAAGACTAGCAAAGTAAAAGAATAAAAAAGGAAAAATTTGAAAAACAAACAAAAAAATGATTAGCAGCCGGGCGTGGTGGTACATGCCTGTAATCTCAGTACTTGGGAGGCTGAGGCAGGAGGATCATTGCAAGTTTGAGATCAACCTGGGCTGCAGAGTGAGCTCTAGGCCAGCCTGAACTGCATAGTAAGAACCTGTCTCAAAAAGACAAAAAAAAGAATGATTTATGCTTAACCATTAGTAGTAAGACAAGTGCCAAATAAAACAACATAATTTCATTTTTAATCTTCAAAATTGGTAAAAATTGAAAATTAAGTGACAGAAGGCAAGGAAGAGGTGGAAATGTATTAAGAAGAATATCCCCACATATTACTGGGATATCAAATTATTACAGTCTCACCACAGGCAAGCTGCTATAGTTACAATGACAGTGACAATTGTAACCAGAATTCGTTAGCCTTTACTACATGCTATGAACTGTGCTAAGAATGACCATGAACAGTTTGGAAATATGCTGTTAATTAAAAATACCTACAGACTGAGCCCATTTATCTCACCATAAAAATATAGCTTTACATACACCCACAGCCCTACATCAATGCACTGGCAGAAAAAATGTCTCAAAATATTTCCAGAAAATGCCTATGGTTATTATCTATGTTAACTGGAAAAATCTGTAATTGATTTTTATTCTCCTATGTATTTGTTTTCTACAATAAACTTTTGTTTGTAAAATAAAAATGTTCAGATAGAATGTTGTAAAAACATTATTGACTTGATAGCAGTATATTTTTAGTATCCATTGATGGAGAACATACATTATAACCAAAAGGTAAATTCAACAGCACCTTTAGATTAAGAAAGAAATATACTGCAGAAGTTAATGTTAAACCCTCTGTATTAATCTAGGTTAGACTTAAATTTTCAGTTTAACAACTTGGCATTGTATGAAATCTTGGGCAAAGAATTGATATTTTGAAGGCTTATGACAACCATTTGTATGGGGTTAATGGTATTTCATTTTGGGGTTGGACAAGGATTAAATGAAATACCATTATAAAGCTCATAGCACAGAATAAATTCTCAAAAACCTATTTTATTATTATACAAGATGTCAATTCTTTAAGTTAGCATTTATTGAAGAGCAACTATGTGTCTTTTAAATAGTGCATAAAACATTCTATGAATCCTCTTACTTGACCCAGATGGCTGATTGCCTTTTTCCCTGTAACAATACAATAAAAATAGCCAGCTCTATTGAGTTTATTAAGCAGTTGTTCTGTGCCAAAACTACTGATAATTTTTATGTATCAAGCCACAAAATGTTAGAGGCTCTTTAAAAGTACTGTACTATTATTAACTCCTTTTCTTATGTGAGGAAAGTTTGGCAATTTAGATGAGGAAGTTAGTAAATGGATGTGCTGAATTTCAGCCTGGATTTCAGAACCTGCTTTCAGAAAAACCACTAGGACTATCCTGGCTCTCCCAGTTTCTATGGTGTTGTTCATGAATAAATCCACAATGATCATGGTACTGAGGCAAGAAACTAGGGCAAGGCAACGTGACTGGAGCAAATGGGCACAACCTGCCAAGTGAGGAGTGAACCATGGGCACAGAGCAGCAGCTTCCAAGCCTGACACGAGATCAAGGCCAACCCTGCATCCAGTACCAATCTTCTGAGACAAAAACACAGCCAAATCTGCACTAGACATGGATCTTCTGACAGGAGAGCAAGCCGAGCTCGGAACCTGATGCCAATCTTCTAGCACAAGATCAAGTGGGACCACCTGGATCAGCTATCAAAGATGATGACAGCAACTGACTCTGTGCCTCCGCCCTCTAGTTTTTTCAGTGGTCCATCCGCCTTGCAGGACGCATCTTCATTTTCCTTCCAAGCACCTATTTCTCCTTGAGCACTTTTCTTGTGCTTCTTTTCCTTTTCTTATTCTTATTTTTGCCATAAATAAATGCTAACCTTTCACATGTACCAGGTGTTCACTGAATGGAACAATAAGAATCTGGAGAGCACTGCTGTTCCTGTGTGGAGATAGCATCGCAGCACAATTCTGTGGGCATTGGTGGGCAGTGAGATGCCAAGTGCAGTGGCCAAAACCCGGTCTTCTTTGTGCCTCACTTCATAGCCTGGTGACATGTATGGGATAGGTGAAAGTTGTTTCAATAATTTTTAAACTAATACAACAGACTTTCAGTTGATTTTATTTCAGTAGAATTCTGAATCCCATAATGCTGCAATATTTCTAGAAAGAAAAGTACCCAGAATTGGCAGAAAAGTGGAAGACAAGAATAGAAGTTCCCTTCTACATCCTCTCAGCTTTGTTGTTTGTTGAAAATACACTGCTGCAGCCATTACTGCTAAGCTTCCTAGGATGCTAAGGAATCTTGTTCTGTACACACTTTGCCTGCTTTCAACATAATCATCTCTTTAGGGTTTTCACCCTGCCTGAACCATCACACCACCCAAAGGCTTTAACTCCTCCTCTCCCGGATCCCCGCAGGAGCATTCTACGTCAAGCTACAGTTTTCCCTCTGGCCCAGAGTGAGGTTCGTTTTGATGAACATCATTTATCTCTTTCCCTGAAACCCTTCAGTGGTCACTGGCCTTAAGATAAAAGCCAAAATTATGAAAATCTACAAGAGAGGCTTGGAATCACCTGATTGTGTCTCTTCTTCAACCCTTTCTTGGATCCTTTCAGTATCTCTCTCCATCTCTCTGACTTGGAGAGCCTTAAAAATTCTTTCTCTTAGTTTTGGCACCTTTGTATATGCTTTTGTGCAACGGTCCCTACTCAAGATGTCTATAGCATCTCATTTTTTAATCCTCTGATCAAATGTCATGTAGCCAATAAAACCTTCCCAATTTTGGTGAGAGATCAATTCTTTTTTACATGTTTTTGTAGCACTTTTATACATGAATGTTCTCATCATTTTAGGGAATTATTAACTTTCATTTTTTTTTTTACTATTTGATTCCTAACTATAATAAAACATACATGTGTGTTGTCTTGTTCATATATTTACCGCTACATCCCCAGTCTTTGTCCATAGGGTAACACAATACATAGCTGTTGAGTAAATGAATTAAATAGGCAACAAAACTTCTAAACTATCTGTGAACTTCTATAAAGAAAACCTATAAATTCCAAATTTTTGTTTTGTGGAATATTACTACCGTGACTATCCCACTACAAATTTCTTTCTGAATCTGTAAAATATGGAAATGAAACCATGCCAATGCCAAACCACCATCAGTCAAAGCGTAAATGGGTAGAAATAATAGGTAGTCACTAGCAAGGGGAGAGTTGATACGGTAAAGCAGTTAGAATGAATACACCTATGTGGAGGCTTTGAGTGCCTTGGTATTGATTTTGGAGATTTAGCACTTTATTTCTTGAAGAAGTTGACACATATGAAATCTCAAATGTCACCAAAATGATTCAAAGATAATTTAGGACAGAAGAACAAAAATAATCTAAGCTCAGTTCCTGTTTTTCCTTTTCTATACAAAGCACACAGCCATAATCAGGAAGAACTAGGGAGTAAAACGGTGGTCATGAAAACTGAAGTAAGTACTGTTCATTGTTTAGACAACAAGAACTGGTTCAACAACTCAGTAACAGAGAACATGTTAACCACCTGTTGATGAGCTAAATGTAGCATTCCAAGGCATTGATGAAAATATATACAAAGCATGCAATAAAAGCAGCTTATGAAAAAATAACCATGCTAGCAATAGTGTTTTGAAAGTAGTCATTTTTGTGAATTCCTTACCCTTTCTGGGTGACCTAGGAGTTAAAAGAAGTTATACTGGTTATATGGTATGTAATACAGGCTGGCCTTGATTTTGGTGTGTCCTCCAGGCTGGCCTCAAATTTAGCATCTTCTTGCCTCAGGCTCCAAGGGTAGGAGTTACAGGTATATGCCGTCATGCTTAGCCAGTAAAACATTTTTGTAAATCAAAAGATTTCTGATTTTTGCTTTCAATAAAATTAAATCAAAATCTATTTGAACCATCTGTTGGTCATTGCAAATACAGCAATGGTTGTGATAATCCACCATAAGACATTTCATATGTACCTGGAGGAGTTCAAAAAATTCTCCATCCCAATGTGTTTTCTTATGTGAAAAGTATTTCTAAGCCCTGGCATACAAAACACCAATGGTAGCATTAAAATTGGTTTTGAGCTCACTCATTTTAGCAATAAATAATATTTATTCGTGGATATTACCCATAATTAGGAAAAAAGTGTCATTTATGTCAGTAAATAATACATATTCAATGCAAATATTTATCTTTTAAATTAACATTATTGGTCAAAATGTGTAACAACTTTGTGGTTTTTGTTAAATTGTGTACCAATAATAATTATAACTCACTTCAACTGAAATCATTTTGTTTAACTAATTGCAAGAAATTCAATTGCAACATAGATACATATTTTTTCACATAGACATATGGTAAAATTATCAATATAGGATTTTGAAACATGAAAATATTACATAATAGAATAAAAATTTAAGGAACATTTGAATAAAGTTTTGAGTACCAGGGAAAAAAGAGAATGATATAAAATTTGCAAATCCTAAAGATTATATTTTTAAAAATGATGAAATTATAAAATCTCTGTGGTATTTTTATTACCTAGGTGAACATCAAGGTTTATAATATACCAGAAACCACAAACACATCTTTGTCAACTATATGTTTGAGGAAACCTTTAGGACACAATTTAAAGTATAAGGGGTATATCAAGCTTCTGGGTGATTTTATGGGCTCAAGGTAAAAAAAAAAAAGGTTCAAAACTGCTACACTAAAGCATGTGAATTCGAAACAGATTTACTTTTAAATCCCAATTCTGCTACTTGTTAGATGTGAAAACTTACGAAAATTGCTTCATTTCTCTGAATAGCAGATGTTTCATCTGTTACACAGAAATACTGTAATAATAACCAACCTATAGAGGCCTGATGAAAATGAAATTAAACATCACGGAAAATGCTCAGAGCACAGTCAATGCACAGTAAGTGGGAGCAATTGCCTAAAATGGGGGTGATTATCTAGAAACAGCTTCATAATACAAAACTGTTCTTCCTAATAGAATTAGTACACAGCTAAGGATGTGAACAAGTACAATAACAGGTTTCATCAAATAAAATAGCTTTCATACTTCAAAGTTGATTCAACGCCCCAGCTGATTCTTCCAGACACCTTGGGTGCCTTATTACAGAGCTTAAGAGAATAGTGTTCTCAGTCATATTTATGGCTGCTATCTTCTTTAAAGAACAATTCTTTAATACACAAAGACTTGAAACAATCTTTCAACCCAATGAAGTCATTTATACTTTTTAAATTTTTATGTTTTTAAATTTGAAATGAGTTATAATGCATTCCTGATAATCTCTGCAACTAAAAGGTAGAAAACATAACTATCAAATGAATAATAAAATTAATTTCACAGAGGCGATACCTAACAAAGCATCGATCTATTTTAATTAGACATAAAATATGTGTTTCTGAGACCAAGGGTGTTCTAGCAATTTTAGTAGTTGTTTGGTAAGTTAAATCAGAAATAAGAACTATCATCCTACATCATTTTAAACCTAGAAAGTAAATCAATATTATAACTTTGAAACAAATGCTCTGTTGATAAAGAAAGCTAGTATAATTGGTAATTTTTAAGAATTAAAAACTTTCACCAGAGGAATTTATAGGTTCAATCGATCCAAAAGCAACTGTCTTGGCTATTCCCTAGCCTTTGACTAATGCCATACACTATGCACCATGCCTACTGTTTTAAAAATTTTTTAAATGACTGAAGTGATTCTCCAGTAGAAATAAAACATGGGCTAGCTTTATTCTCTTTTTTGCCCAGATCCTTAAGTGAAAACAATCCAACTCTGAATTAATTTTTTAAAAAGTCACAGATTAATTCATAACTTGCTTACCCCCTAAAATTATAATGCCAGCATTTAATATCATCAGAACAAAAATGAACTTATAGAAAGTGTATAAACATAAGCCAAAAACTGTGTATTGTTAATCCATAAATCAAGGCTAGAGGAAACAGAAAACACTGGTCATTCTTGAGGCCAAAGTCTCGATCATAAAAAAATCACGTGAGACATCTGGGAGCAAGAGTGCCCTTAACTGTCAAGAAAAGCTGTTTGTAAGCAAGTGTCTGCTGCTAAATGATAGCACCTCATAGCAGGGTCATGGAAAGCAAAGGAGAAGAATGCATCACGGCTTATGGGTAAAGGCAAAGGAATGAAATAATCCATTAGTCTTGCCAATTAGCAAGAAGTCTCTGCTGTCAGAACAGGAGAGAAAGAAACAAAATGCAAGCTGACCTCCACATTAGCACGTGTACAGTGATGTACAGACTGGAGTACTTTAGAAATTGTGAATTTCTCCAGAGAAGTTGTGAGGTGGGAAATGATGTCATCCAAATTATTTCATGTTTTTCTCTTTTTTAATGTAAGTTTCCAATATCATTCGATCCCAATCCACTTTCCTACTTGCTTTAGAAAATTCTTTCTTTTTTATTATTTTCTCCCTCGTTTCTCATTTTGTGGCACTTCTTTTCCATTCTCTCCACTTTGTTGATGAAGTGACAGATGGCTTTAAGAACCACAGCTTTTTTTTTTATCAGAGAAACTATGATGCTCTAAATTACTTTATTTGCAACACCATTAAAATCCTGGAAAACATCATCCAAGGAGATTGGCAGGCCTCTTCCTTCCTTCTTCTCCACGCATTCCCACAGAGGCTGTCAGTCCTGACAATAAAAGCTCAGACACACAAAACCCATAAACCCTAAAGGGAATAAAAACCTTTTTTTCAGTCTCTGTCAATCTTTGCTCCCAGCAGACTATTTTACCATAGTAACAGCCAGGTTCCAAACTGCCAGAGTTCTCATAAAATCTGCCTCTTTTGTCCGCTGGAGGAACCTAGCAGACACAAATGGCTATTGGCCATGGCCCTCTGGGAGGAATGCAGCTGCCTGGAGTTGCTCAGTTACCTGGGTCTTTTGCCCTTCTGCAGTCTTCCTGAACACACCATTTTAAGATTATGGTCAACACTCATAGCATTCCCTTAGGCTGGGATAAGTGGTGACCTGTCACAGGCTGCAGTGCAATGGTTGCTTCCCCAAGCACCGGACATGGGCAGGTGTGTTCCCTTCACAAACTCCTGGGAGCAATCAGATGCTCCAATAAGCACCGGACCTCGTCTCCACAGGGTTTATTCATGGTTGCCTTAAGTTCCATTGCATCAACCTGAAAAGCAGTGGTTCCATCTCGTCCTGCAGAATAAGACTGGTCTGTTCACTTTCACTGACTCAAGTTATTTAGATAAGCATATTTGTGTTTCCCTACAAATACATATACCCCACACACAAATATACCCTAGTGGCAGTTCTTGCCCGCAATTGCAGATAAAACTTGTAGTCACACCTGCTTCCTTTTAAACCAGCTCAAGATCCAAGGAATGTCTAGGAGCCATATGTTTTAATATCCAAACTAACTGATTAGGTCCAATAATAAGGGATTTAGGATGGAAACCCAAGGAATGCACTTAAGGGTTTAGCCTGGTCCCAAACACAGTATCATGTGATGCAAGGGATACCATGCACAGGAGGCATTGGTAGACTCTATGTAAGTTATCAGTTACTAAACCTACTATGGTCTGCCACATGAGCTCACCATGGTTTCCATCAGGCCTCTGCCATAACCCTAAAGTAACCACACCCAATTCCTAAGCACGCATCAATGGAGCCTGTAAGGGCAAGACCATGTGCAGTGCTCTGAGATGAGCTGGACAAGCATGGCAAATGATGGCCTTTGTCCTCTGCAACTTGCATCCCTCAATTTCTCCACATGAATGATAGTCATGTTTTCTCTCCATGGGAAATACTATGGATCTTTTTCAATTTTTGAAATTTGGACAGTGTGTGCACTTCTTTAAGGCTGCCAATCACTTTAAATCAACCTTGCCAAAATTTGACTCAACATTGTTTTCACCAAAATGGCTAATGCAGCAGTGGTCTATGCAGTGGGACCATTGCTGACTGGAAGGAGACCAAAACAAGGAAAGCAAATATACACACACACACACACATATATATATAGAGAGAGAGAGACAGAGCAGTTTGCATACATTGCTAGGAGTTGGAGCCTTTTGTCCAGCTAGCTCATTCATTAGAAAATATCACTGTAATTTGCTTTATGATTTTGCAAATGTAGTGCCCAAAACCTAATCAGACAAAAAGTAAAAGACTATGAGCAGCTAAATAGCTTGTTGTAGTCAAGGTATACAAAAGAAAAGATTTAATACAGGACACAAAATTTATAGGATTTTTTTTTATCATATTCACCCAAAGAGTCAAATGCAAAAGAGTGAGGGAGATTTGCCCACACACTAAAACCCAAATAATACAATTGAGGGTCAGCATTCCACAGCAATATCCTGCACAAGTCCAACTGAAGACCTAGAGCCCATGGAAGTCTCCTGCATGTGTCTAACTAGTGGCCTAGAGCCCACGACAATGTGTCATGCAAATCTATGTCAAGGATCTGCACTGGGAAGGCCCAAAGGTCAGTAGTGGAAGCTAGAAAGTCTGTGGGATGAAGGATCTGTGACAGCAGGCTGAGGTGTCTGCATTGAAGCCAGAAAGTAATGCTCAAGGTAAGGAGCAGAGCTCCCCCAAAAAAGAACCACAGCCATTCTCAGTGACAGTGAGGACCAGAGCTCCTCCAACAATAAGAACAGTTGAATTCATATCAGAAAAACTAGCGAGACAAATTTCTCCAGGAGGATCAACAATACCATATTTTCTCCTCCAATTCTCTTTTTTTATGCAGTTGGCAACAATCCTCAGGTGGGCTGTCCACATTCAGCACCATGCTGATTCAATTCAGCTGGGTGTTACAAGTTGACCCTTAGTTAATCCAACAAGCAATTGCATCATAATCATGGGAAAGATTGCCTTTATCAAAAATAGGGTGACTTTTTTTGGAGGCTCTTAGAATGATATTTAACAGGGTTATTGCAAACCTTTTTCGGTATTTATAAAAACTCTGTGAAATTATATTACCTCTTCCTTTGCAGATAAAGAAACTGCCAGCTGACCAGGTAGACTAGTTTATGTAGTTAACAAATTGTAAAGTCAGAATTTGAATTTAGGTCTTCAGTCTTCAGGAAGCTTAGGTAATCAGCAATGCTCTCATAATTGGCTTTGCTGTTTCTACTTCATCTTAGCAGCATGCTTGATTGTTTTACAAGCAGCAAATCCTACTGCATCCTTAAAGGATGAATGAATCCAATAATTCTTACAGATAATACAGGCTAGTTATACAATAGGTACTTAATAAATATCTGGCTAACCTTGTCTTAACTTCAGGACAGGTTATAGCAGGTAGGCTGTGTCACAAATGCAGACAATTCAGACTGCCAAATGTGATTCAAAGTTGTAACATGACTGCCCAAAGGGTAACATGTGGAATCAGATCAGCTACCCTTGGGTGGTTTGAAGTCTGATCAGCAGGGTATACAGCTCCTAGAAAGAGGCACTGGTGTTGGAGACCACTATGAAGTGGCTCTGAGCAGGATTTAAAATTTACTAATTGGCGCGGCTCGGCTGGAGCCTGTGACATCCCACAGCTCCTGTGCAGACCGCGCCTCCCAGCAGGGTTGCTCCCGGCACTGTAGGCCTGGGACCCGCCCGGGCCTGCCCCGCAGGCATAGCTGTTGGGCCGAGCTTGCGGACAGAACCAGGGTCGGGTCCGCGTCCCGCGAGGTGCCCAGCACAGCTCCCTGGGACCGGGAGGCCTTCGCCCCCACCCAGTAAAGGAGGAGACTCCACCTGCACGCCCTGGGAGGCTGCCCTTCCTTGCTGGGCACGGACCGGCCTATCGGGTCCCGCGATCCTGCACGCCGCGAACCTCAGGGAAACGCCGGCCAGCCATGCAGGACACAGAGGTACATAGATTCCAGAAGAAAATGACAAAACGAAAGACCAAGAGGCAGTCTCAGTCCCCCAGCCCACAAAGAACAAATCCAAGAGATACTGAAATGGAAGACAGTGGGAGTCACACAAACGGACTTTCCGAAATGATAGAAAATGCATTAAAGAAACAGCTTGATGAAGCTATAGAGAAAATCAAATCAGAAATATTCTCTCAGCTAAAAAATGAAATGAGAATCATTATTAAAGAAATGTTGAGTGTATCTAAAGAAGAGCAAGATAAAAACATAG
>RJWM01043518.1:0-13511 GCA_004363535.1 Dasyprocta punctata | reverse complement strand
TGATCACAGGGTCAGCCACACTGGCATTTCTTTTCCTAGAAAAAAGTGTACACCTCATATCTTGGAGCCTTAGCGTTTGTATCTGTTGCTGCTTTGTTTTTTACTCTTCTCTCTTCAGGTCTTTGCTCAACCATACCTCCTCAGCAAGCCTCTTCCTTTAATTTTCCAATGTCTTTAACATGCATTATTTTTCAGCATGGTGTTGACCACTTTGCATTGCCCTTACTTTGTTTCTTGTTTCATCTTTTGTCCGACAGTGGATAAAGTCCTCAAGGACAGGGTTTTGGTCTGAATCATTTACTGCCGTCCCCTACCCCTGTGCCCTGAGTACTAGTATGTACGCAGTCCACCTGGCCTGGCGGAGTCAGTGAGGTCGGTGCGCTAGTTCATCATAGGGGGCCATGTGAGAGGGGATGAGTTACGTATGTAAGGACAGTAATAGGAATGAGAAGATGAGTGTCTAGAAAGAGGGACAGGTTGGAGGGTGGGGAATTTGGAAGAGACTGATAGTTCTGGCCTGTGGTGCTCAAGTAGGACTTGCTGGTAGGGGCCGCCTTTGGAACTGGGCTCTTTCCATGTAAGAGTTATGGTAAAGAAATGCAGAGGAGGAAAAGGGGAAGTAAGTCAGAGTGGCAGTGTGTTGACCTCGGGAAGAACACAGGGCAAGAAGAATGTAGTATTGAGAAATAAGATTAGAAGTTAAGTTTGGGACAAATAGAAGGAACTTACAAAGTTTGGATTTTTTGCTGTGAACAGTGAGTAGTCATCCTAAATTTTTGTTTTTTGGTGCTAGGAACTGAATCCAAGGGCCTACCTAACCGATTCTAAACATATACTCTCCTACTGAGCTACACTCCCAGCCTCTTAAATTTTTAAGCAAAAAAAATGAGATTGTCAGAGGTGTGTTTTTTCTTTCTTCTTTTTCTTTTTTTGTTTTTTTTTTGGTACCAGGATTGAACTCACAACCTCGCGCCTGCCAGGCAGGCGCTTAGGCCACTGAGCTAAATCCCCAGCCATATTTTTTGAGACAGGGTCTCACTATGTAGTGCAAGCCGTCCTTGAGCTCACTTTGTAGCACAGGCTGGTCTCAAACTCACAGCAATCCTCCTGCCTCAGCCTCCTGAGTTTTCTTGGTTTTTTAAAACAGGGTTTCACTATGCTGTTTAGGCTAGCCTTGAACTCACTTTGTATCCCAGGCTGGCCATGACCTCACAATGATCCTCCTGCCTCAGCCTCATGAGTGCTGGGATTACAGGTGTGAACCACCACACTCAGCTTTCTCTTTTTGCTATAGCCAGTAATTTTATTGCAAGATAGATTATTAGTGCTTTAATACATTAACACATTTAATACTCATAGTAGTACTGTGAGGTGGATATTACTTTTCAGAGATGTGTTTCCTACCCTCGGTTGGAAGTGTTTTGTGTTTAAGCTGGACGAGGGGCAGGAGAGACATAGAGGTATGGGATTTGGTCATGCAGAGAAATGTGAGGCTGTGTTTTAAGAAAACCCATCTGTCATTGTTGGCACTTTTGTTCATTTTGGTTGATGAGGATGTGAAGCTATTGTTAGAGCAGATAGGGCAGAGAAGGCAGGCCACTGAAAGCCTGATTTGAGCTGCCAGTTACTCTTGGTTCCACCTCAGGGCCTAGGAGGAGACTCCAGTGGGAAAGGCAGAGGCTAAAGATGAGACCGAGGTTGAGTCCTTGGTTATGCTTCCTGCTGCTACATGACAGGTTACTCCATGTCTCTGTACCTGTTTTCTCATCACATGCTGTGTAGGTTTGATCCTGTGTCCCCCTAAGGCCTCATGTAATTTGGACAGGGCTGAGTCTGGTGTTCGCGATCGGTTTGTCTGGTGCTGGGATTGGTGATGTGAGTGCTGCACCCGCCCAGGGGTGGAGCCAACAGTGAAAGGGCAGAAGGAACGTGTGTCTTCACTGCTGCTACATGCCTTGCTGTTTGGTGGCTGTCACGAATGGCTGTCCCAGCACACCACGCTGCCTTGGAGCCAACTAAATATGGATTGAAACCACCGAGAACTGTAAAAAAATAAACCTTTCTTTCCCTAATTTTGAGCATCAGGTATTCTGTCTCTGCAACAAGTGAAAAGTAACTAAGACAGAATTTGGTACCAGAAGTGGGATCATCGCTGTGACTAAACCTGACCATGTGGTTTGAGAGCCTTTGAAAATGGCTTGTGGGAACAGTTTGGAAAGGTTTGGAGATGTCGCCTGAAAGAGTGGCGTTCCATATGGGAGATTCTGGTCAGAGCTCAGTAGATCAGAAAGTTGATACAAAGCCTCCCAGTTAAGATCAGGCTCAGGAGGTTTCTGCCGGGAACAAGGACAGCATTGGTTGTTGGACTCCACATGATGTGCGTTATGGCTTGGCAGAAAGTTTGTCTGTATTTTGCTCGTGCCCAGAGACTCTGCCTGAGACTGAGATTAAGGGCGATGGACCGATTAATCTGGCAAAAGAAATTTCAAGACAATCAAATGTTGAAGCAGTGGCCTGGCTATTGTTTTTTTTTTTTTTTTTGCGGCACCGGGGATCGAACTCACAACCTCGCACCTGCCAGGGCAGGCGCTTAAGCCGCTGAGCCAAACTCCCAGCCCTGGTTTTTTTTTTTTTTTTTTGAGGCAGGGTCGCACTATGTAGCTCAGGCCGGCCTTGTGCTCGCGTTGTAGCCCAAGCTGGCCTCGAACTCACAACGCTCCGCCTACCTCAGCCTCCCGAGTGCTGGGATTAAAGGCGTGCGCCACCACGCCCGGCTGGCCTGGCTATTGTTGGAGGCTTTTAGCTAGATTTATGTTGCGAATCAAGAGCTAAGAGCCCAGCATGGTGAAATGTGAGTTTCGCCAGAAAGCTGTGGACTGTAAAGATAGAGCTGAGACCTTGATTGCTGAGAAGGAACAAAGGAATAAAAAAGATGGCCTGGGGCCATACCAGGTAACAGTGGGCCTACACCCTTTGCAGCCTCAAGCTGACAAAAGTGAAGTCTGCTCGGAGGAAAAAGTTGCAGAGTGCCATGTTCCAGAGGGGTGACAGAGGCCACAAGAGCTTCCAAAATGGCGGCCACCACAACAGATTCCAGAATGGTGGTGGCGTAGAGAAGCTTTTCCTCACAATCAGGTTCAGAGAACTCAGTGATCCAGGCACTCGACCCCTACAGCCAAGAGAGAGAAAAGCCTGGCTACTGCTCCAGCTGGCAGCGGACCTTGGCAGTGTGCACATGGCACTGGTTTTAGGTGCAAGGAAAATGCACAGATTCTAAGGCTAAGGCAGTTTCTGCCCCCGCCTGCAAGGGGCAGTGTGTACAGATGTAAGGGTGAAGCCCAAGGTACAGTGGAAAACCTGGAAGTTTGAAAAAGCCAGCAAGGTGGATCGTCTACAAAAATCAAGCAGAGTGGGTTTAAGAGAGAAGCTATGAAAGTTAAAACCCCTGGAGGTGCCACAGGTGTGGAATCACTCAAGTCTTTTGGAGCTTGCAACCAGATTGCTTCAGATGCTGAAAGTAGAACTCTAGGACTTAATGTTTGCTGTGCTGAATTTTGGACTTGCTTTGGTTCCAATGCTTTGTATTCCCCTGTTTGTAACTTTTGGAATGGTAATGTTTATCTTGTGCCTTGATATGTTGAAAGTGTTTAATCTCATTTTCATTTGTACAGGTGGTTGCAAATAAGTTTGTTATACATCACGGGGGAGATTTGGGACTTGGGCTTTTCAGCAGTGCTGAAACTGTTAGGAATGTGGCAACTCTTGGAAATGGACTAAATGTCTTTTGTATAAAGGATATACATGAGTCCTTGGGAGGCCAGGGGTGGAATGTATGGGTTTGATCCTGTGTCCCCCCAAGGCCTCATGTAATTTAGATGGGGCTGAGTCTGACATTTGTGATTAGTTTGTTGTCAGGCGCTGGGATTGGTGATGTGAGTGCTGCACCCGTCCAGGGGTGGAGCCGACATACAGTGTAAGGGCGGGAAGAATTCGTGTCTCTCTCTCTTGTTGGTTCGCCTTGCTGTTTGGTGGCCGCCACCCACCATGCCATGCTGCCTTGGAGCCAACTAAGTATGGACTGAAACCCCCGATAACTGCAAGAAATAAACCTTTCCTTCCCTGATTTTGGGCGTCAGGTATTCTGTCTCAGCTATGAGTGAAAAGTAACTAAGACAGATGCCCATTCTGTGTATCTTTCAATGCCTTGCGAATGTAAAGGGGCAGAAGTACTGTGACAGGTTTAAACCTATAAAGATATTCCCCATTTAATGACCTTCCTACCCGTGTAACAGCTGTGTGGCTGCAGTGTGCTGTTTGGACTCATGGCCTTTTTTCCCCCTTCGGTACAGCTCTGTACATCTTGTTGATAGGGCCTCAATGTTCTTTTTTGTACAGTACACCTTGTTTATACAGGACTAATTTTTGCTGATTGTACTGTACAGTATACTACTGTAGTTTTGTTTTTGTTTTTTTTTGTTTTTTGTTTTTTTTTTTTTTTGCGGCACCGGGGCTTGAACTCATAACCTCACGCCTGCCAGATAGGCGCTTAAGTCACTGAGCCAAACTCCCAGCCCTGGTTTTTTGAGGCAGGGTCACACTATGTAGCTCAGGCCCTCCTTGTGCTCACGTTGTAGCCCAAGCTGGCCTCGAACTCACAACGTTCCTCCTACCTCAGCCTCCTGAGTGCTGGATTAAAGGCATGCGCTACCTCGCCCTGCTACTACTGTAGTTTTATGTTCCGCTAAACATTACAGTACTGCAGCTGGGCGTGGTGGTGCATGCCTTTAATCCCAGCACTCGGGAGGCTGAGGTGGGAGGAGAGTTGTGAGTTTGAGGCCAGCTTGGGCTACAACGGGAGCGCAAGGCCAGTCTAAGCTACATATTGCGATCCTTTCTCAAAAAACTGGGGCTGGGAATTTGGCTTAGTGGCTTAAGCGCCTGTCTGGCAGGCGTGAGGTTGTGAGTACGATCCCTGGTGCCACAAAAAACAAAACAAAACAAAACAAAATTACAGTACTGCATGTAAGAGTTGTGGAAATAAAAGCAAAGTCATCAAGTTGGAATTTCCTTTGACCATTTGTTCAGAATTGTGTACATACTACTATGTATACAATTCCTCAGTGACCAATTCAGTCAACAACCTGGTCAAAGGAACATAACTTGGTTGTTAAACCAGGGCTATCTATACATATAGCAGTGCATGGTGGCACCAACTTGTGATCCTGTCACTCTGGGAGACTGAGGCAGGAGGATTGTAAACTGAAGCCCAGCCCAAGCAACTTGGTGACTTAGTGAGATCCAGTCTCAAAAAATAAACTCTTGTGGGCTGGGGATATAGCTCAGTGGCACAAGTGCCTGCCTGGCAAGTGCAAGGTCCTGAGTTTGATTCCTGGTACCAAAAAAACCCAGAACCTCTAAACCTAGGATTTTTCTCATGACATCAGCTTGCCTTAGAAACAGCACAGGGATAGCTAGGGATGCTTGTCCGAAATCTGAGAAAGCAGTTCTGGAAGTGTTTTGAATAAAAAGCTAATTTCATGCATGTTAATGAGACTAATACTTAACACACAGCAGCTTTCTACCTCAGTGTATCTTTTTTCTGTATTTGGTGTTACCTTGAGCTAGATGTGGACAGCCTTGCTTTTGGGACTTCCTGCTGATCTTTGTCCTGGGATCCCTTCAGCTCTTCAGCACTGAAGGATGTGTTTTCAAAACCTCAATGAAAGTTGGATTTGGCAGTGTATACCTATCATCCCAGCAGACTGGGAGACTGAGGCAGGAGGATCACAAATTTGAACCCAGCCCTGGCAATTTAGTGAGATCCTGTCTCAAAATTAAAATTTAAGAAAGGTCTGGGGCTATAGCTCAGTGAAAAGACTTCAGTAGTTCATTTGGTATAATTTTTTAAAAATTTGCTAACTTTGATGATTGTGTTGCCCACCGTTAGTCATCTTGCAATGAGAGTCTGAGTATAGGTTTTCCTCTTATGTTAGAATATTCCATTTTAAATCTGTTCCTTAAAATACCCATTCTCCATGTTATAGAATAATGTGAATCAAGTACACAAAATTATATTTTGAGTCTTTAAAATTGTTTAAGATTTGAATAGGGTATTTTGAGAATTTCTCGTCCTCATCTGTGGACTCCTTGAGAACAGGGAGTGTTGCCCATCGTAGAACTCCAGTGCCTGGCACCTGAGAACTGCTCAGGGTGCTGATTGTGCAGGTGGCAGCGTGCAGACAGCAGTGGCAGGGCCTAGGGCATTGCTCTGCAGGTCCTCTAAGGAGGAAGACGGGCAGGTTAGCAGGTGAACCGTCATTTTGGTTTGGGAACTTAGTTAAAGTGAAATTGAGTAAGTTTTCTTGTTCAGCTGTCTCTGCCTTGTGGATAACCCTTAAGAATAAAAAATACCTCTGTGCAGACTCTCCCAGCTGTGATCGACCTGCAGTTCCAGAGCGGAGGCGAAGCGCTACCAGATCTCAGAGCAGTCACATTGATGCCCTGTCTTCAAACTGTAAGTCCAAATGGGAACTCTCATTTTCTTAGTTTAGTGGCTAGAGCCTGCCTTAGAATTCAGAGACTTGCAAATTTGCCGCCATACTCCTGCTGCCAGACCCCTACCTGACCCCCACCACCCTATACAGTTCTGCATGGACAGACTACAAGTAATCTTAATTTAATTTTATTTTTATTAGTATGTATTTGTGGTACATACTACATTCATCATGAGGAATCGGTGCATGTACGTAACACATCTTAATTCCTTTTACTTCTCCTTTCCGTCCACTCCCTCCGTAACTTTAAGTTTAGAAGCCTTGTATGAGACTTGCTTGCATAAGTGAGTGTTTCCATTGAGGGAAAGCCACCATGAAGAACTAAAGTAACTGTAAGGATCTGATAGTTTTCTTTGAAGGTAGAATAGCAATTGAGAAAGAAGTGTTTGAAGCTGACTGACTTCAGTGGAAAGGAGAGCAAATGCTCGGAGAGTCTGCGGCGCTGCTTGCTCTGTCCGGCCTGAGTGCAGGGCAGCCACGGCTCGGGAGGCGGAGGGAAGGCCGCGGGCTGGATGGTCAGCAAGCTTGTTGGGAAATAAGGGGCAGGAGAGAGGTGGCCTGGCCCTGGGGTTCGCCAAACCACATGCACTGTAAGGATTAACTCGGCCAGTCCAAAAAAGGACGTCTTTCTACTTTGTATGTTTGAGATTTTCTGTAGTAATAGATTAAAAAAAGAGGAAAGGGGAAAATAGATTTTAAGTACCATCACAAGACTAATTGTTGACAATATTCATATATAAAACATGGTAAAGTTAGAACAGTTAATTTTCATTGACCTTAAGATAAAATTAATAAAAATCCATTATGCACATTTGTTATTGCTTGTTTTTTGTGATAGGTGTTGCTGTGTAGGTTAAGCTGATCTTGAACTCAGTATCCCAGGCTGGTCTTGAACTCTCAGGAACCCTCCCGCCTCTGCTTCCTGAGTGTTGTGATTACAGGTGTGTGCCACTGTGACGGTTGCTATTCTTGTTTGGATTTTGTTTCTTTTTTTGAGACAGGGTCTTGCTGGATATTTCAAGCTAGCCTTGAACTCACTGTAGCTCAGACTGGCCTCAACCTCAGTGATTCTCCTGCCTCAGCCTTCTGGTGCTGGGATTGCAGGCCAACGTCTCCACACTCGCCTGTATGCGTTGTTTTGGTGACCCCTTCATCTGGTTGCTGCTCACTCCGTGACACTGACCGTGGGAAGGTAAGATGGACAGCAGTTTCTGCACCTTCATTCGGCACGAGGAGGGAGACACTGCTCAGGACAGTGAAGAGCTCCGCCTCCTTAGGAGGATGCGATGGCTTAGCTCCTGGAGCTGGCGGGGCGTGGCGCCCGCTGCTGCTGTGGGAGCTGCTGGGTGTTGGCCCGCCCCTGGGAGCGGAGCAGAGGGCCCATGCACTCGGGGTTGCTGTGAAGCAGGTACTGGCCGTCGCAGTGCCTGGGCGGGGGTGGGTCCAGTGAAAGCTCACCTCGTTACCACGTGTAAGTTAAGTAGTTGTGTATTCCGTATTTGAAAGTCAGGCACATGTGAGAAAAGACTGAATTTGGGTTTGAGAGGCTGTTATACATGATATTGGGAATAGATTTATAGATAAAACAGTATCGTTTTTGCAGGTGATAGTGTTGTGTTTTGTTTCTAGAACATTGAGAATGCAGCAGTTCTCTGTTTTTAGACTCTTTTTAGTCTATATTTGTAGTGCACGATTACATTTCTTGTGAGGAGTTGGTACATGTTTATAACACAACACATCGTAATTCTTTTTTTGTCCCCTTCACCTCCCATCTCTTCCTGTTCCCTCCTACTCTAGTTCCCGTTCCTGTCTGGAAAAGATTTCCCTGCTTCCTATTATTTGCCTTTTATTTTGCTCTTTATTCCTGTCTTGGGTTTCTCGTATAGAAGAAAGTATGTTTAACATGTTCCTGCTGGCTTGAGCAACTGGTGGTACAGTACATGTGTGCCTGTTCCATTGGGTGACTTTATTATTTTATTATACAACAGTGGTTCAAGACGTGTGGTGGTGAGACACGAATTACAGCCCCATCCTGAACATGTTAAGCTTGTGTGTCTAATTTATTTCACTTAACACTATGTTCTCAAGGTACATCCATTTACCTACAAATAACTCAAGTTTATCCTTCATGGCAGAGTATAAAGTTGTGTATAAATACATAGTGCATTCTATTTATCCATTTGTTGTGTTGGTTCATTATTTGTTTTTGGAGACAGGTTATCACTATGTAGTGCGGGCTGTCCTTGAACTTGCTTATGTGGCCTAAGCTGGCCTCAAACTCAGTGATCCACCTGCCTCAGCATGCTGAGGCAGGAGGCTGGGATTACAGGCATGTGCCACCACGCCTGGCTCTGTTCATCTGTTGATGGGCGTGTAGGCTGCTTGTAAGATTCAGCTATTATAAATTGTACTGCTACAAACATGGGTATGCATGGATCACTGAATTATGATTTTAACTCTTTCAGGAAGAGTCCTAAAAGGGAAGTAGCTGAGTCAACTGGAATTTATAGTTTTAGTTTTTTGAGGAATCACTACACCCATAGTGATTGTACTAGTTTACATTCCCACCAACAGTGTAGAAGGGTTCCCCCTACACAACCCCTAGCATTTACTATTATATGGTTACTTGATGATGGCTGTTCTTTCTGGGGTAAGGTGGACTGTCAGTGTTTTAGTTGGCATTTCTCTAATAGCCAGCAATGTTGAACCTATTTTCATGTATTTATTAGCCATTTGTACTTCTTTTTCTGAGAAATGTCTGTTCATTTTGGTTGCCCAAGTTTTGATTGGGTCTTTTATTTTGAGGGAGATCTAGTTCTTTTGAGTTCTTTATGTATTCTAGATATTAGTCCATTGTGGTAGTAGCTAGCAAAAATAATGTCCCAATTCTGTAAGTTGTCTATTCACTCTGTTGGTTTTTTGTTTTGTTTTGTTTTGTTTTTTGGTGGCACTGCGGATTGAACTCACAACCTCGCACCTGTCAGACAGGCGCTTAAGTCACTGAGCCAAACTCCTGGCCCTGGTTTTTTGAGGCAGGGTCGCACTGTGTAGCTCAGGCCGGCCTTGCGCTCGCACTATAGCCCAAGCTGGCCTTGAACTCACAACGCTCCACCTACCTCAGCCTCCCAAGTGCTGGAATTAAAGGCGTGCGCCACCACGCCTGGCTTCCCCAGGATTTTTTATTTTGTATTTTTTTCAAAGAAAATGATTTTTATTGGTACATAATGATCACAGTAATCATAGGGAATTTGCACCTATGTGATGTAACTTCTTTTTTTTTTCCCATTCCCCAACCCTCCCTCTAACCCTTCTTGCCCTCCTTACTTACAAAAGCTTTGTTTTTATTTTGTATTTTGAGACAGGGTTTTGCTAACTTGCTCAAACCTGTGATACTCTGCCTCAGCCTCCCAGAGAACTGAGACTGCAGTTTTGTGCCACCATCCCCGACTGGGGGCTTTATTCTTTAGGCCCAGTTATGCATTCTTCCATTCATCTGTGGTCAAAATAACAAACGAATTGAGACATACTTTGAGGCTGCCAGATAGCCAGGGGCACAGACTGAAGAGGGAGGCAGTGTGCAGAGCCCAGGGCTTCTAGTCTAGGGAGGGAGGCTGGTGTACACGCGTAGGAGAGCTGGCCGTGCAGGGTGTGCTGAGAAAGTGTAAGCGCTTGTTTGTGTTCTGATCTCACAGTGTATGGAGATGACTCCCCAGCCATCTCATTCATACGTTCTCCTGTCTCCTGCGGCCCTGCCTGTTTTTCCATCCCTCTAACCCCTATCTGGAATTATTTCTCAGGGATGCTGGAGTTATGATGCACCTTGCAGTGACTAGCATTGGGAACTAAGAAGGCAACACTGGAGATTATTTAGCTTGTTTTCCCTCCCTTTCTTCTCCCCTTTCCTCTGTTCTCTTCTCTTCCCCTCTCTTTCCATGTCCTCCTCATCTACTTTTAACTGTGCTTTCTGTTTTCTGCATACAGGTTTTTGTTTTTCAGAAATCATGACAGAATTTTGTTTTTCCTCTGTGCTAGTCCTTGAATCCAGTGCTTACACATGGGAGGCAGGTGCCTCACTGAACAGTTCCCAGCCTCTGTGGTAGAAATGTTACACTCAATGTAGAAAGCCTGTTGAGACTCAGTGGGGATCTAGGGCATCTGGAAATCAGCATACATGGTCATGTGCACAGGCCTAGGGTTCACTGGGATACTTCCGCTCTGTGTGTTTCCCTCTCTTGTGGTCCACAGACTCCCAAGTGTTCTGGTCCTGTAGTGAGGGCAGGGTACAAAGGAGCAAGCAGAAAGAGCCCAGGTCTCTAAAGCTCCACACTCAAAACTGGCACTTTGCTACTTTAACCTGCCTCCCAATGACCAGAGCAAGCTGATGCCAGGTCCCAGATCAGCAGGGTGAGGAAGAATAGTCTCATTGAATGTGTGGAAATCATAATTAACCTCACCGGGCACATCAGAGCCCTGGCCTTTTTCTTGTTTGGAGTGGTAGTGACTCAAGTATGATCGTACCACTATTATTATTGTAATGCATTGTGGCTCCTTATTTAACCTGTTTTTTTTTTTTTTTGACACCCTGTTAATATCTAAAAGCTGTCACATTTTAAAACTGTGTGCTCAGCCGGGCATGGTGGCACACACCTTTAATCCTAGCACTCAGGAGGCTGAGGTAGGTGGAGCTTTATGAGTTTGAGGCCGGCTTGGGCTACAGTGCAAGCGCAAGGCCGGCCTGAGCTACATAGTGCGACCCTGCCTCAAAAAACTAGGGCCAGGAGTTTGGCTCAGTGGCTTAAGTGCCTATCTGGCAGGCATGAGGCTGTGAGTTCAATCCGCGGTGCTGCAAAAATAAATAAATAAATACATAAATAAATAAATAAAACTGTGTGCTCAGGAGCAAACCCAGGGCCTCACGTGTGCTAGGCAAGCTCTCTCCCACTAAACTACACATCCAGCCAGCAGACGCTGTGGCCGTTTTATTCAGTGTGCTTAGCGTGCTGTTTGGCACATTTGCGTGCATCGGGTAAATGCTGCTTGAGTGAGCAGAGGAAATACTTGAAGCGATTGGTGGGGAGGAAGTTGAATTGCTTTGGTTAAGGGCCACAGGCTCAGAACTTGGAGCCTGGAAAACCTTGCTGGTTAGTGAAGGTGAGTGGGGATCCTGAGCAGACTGCAGGTTAGTTCTGGGATTCAGTGTTGGCGTAGGGCTGAGAATCCCAAAATGTAGCCCTGTGTGGTGGTTCACACCTGTAACTCCAACATTCTGAGGAACTGAGGAGGGATGGCAAGCTGAAGCCCATTCTGGCCAATTTTAGTAGTTTACTGAGACTATCTCAAATGAAAACTTTTAAAAACCCTTTTTGTTAAATGTTATTTTTTTTATGTGCTTTCCACACACTGCTTAGTTCACTTGTCCGCAGAATTCATGAGTCGGCCCATGAAGAAAGGAGGAAGGAATGCGCAGTCTGTGGTAAACTTCTGTATCCTGCCTGTCGTGTCCTGTGGTCCCATGGTCCTCAAGGTCACTAAAGTTCAGCAGTACCACACCCTGTGTCCCGGGACACATTTGTACTACAGTTGGCATCTTTCAACAAAGTGTGTGAAATCTGTCTTTTCTCAGCACGTCTCCAGATAGGCTGAACAAATAAATTATATAGGCTTATGTCCATATATATTTCTAATTAGAAAATATATGCATTTCTTTATGTAAATTATTCAATATAGGTACTTTGGTGCAGTTGATAAATGTATGATAAGCTAGATTTGTAGATTTTGCCTGATTATTAGCAAGGTTTTATTTCATATATGTGTGTGTGTGTGTGTGTGTGTGTGTGTGTGTGTGTATGTTTGGCAGTACCCAGGACCTTTTGCTCTGGGCTACATCGCTAGCCTTTTATTTTATTTTATTTTTAATGTATTTATTTATTTAGAGCTCCCTCCCCCATCTTTCTGTGTATTTCAGGCCAGCCTGGAATGGTGGCCTAGTCCGGCCCCCAATTTGAGATCCTCTTGCCTTCGCCTCCTGAGTTCTGGGATCACAGGTGTGTGTCATCACACTTGGCTAGCAGTTTCATTACTATGGACTATCAGCTAAGAATGAAAACATGTAGACAAGCAATATAGAGCCATTGCCTGTCGTGTCCAAGGCCCTGGGCAATCCCCAACACTACAGAACAAAAGCAATAAAATGCAAAACTAGAATTTATATAATCAGTTTTTGTGGGGTTTTCTTTTTCTTTTTCTTTTTTTTTTTTTGGTACTGGGAATTGAACTCACAACCTCATGCTTGCTAGGCAGGCACCGTGCTGCTGAGATACATCCCTGACCCTGTTTTTTTATTTTCTTCTAAGCTTACAGATCTTTTTATTAGTACATGTGTGCAGTACAAAATACTTGCATTGTGGGTAGTTGGTACCTGTAGATGTATATCTTGATTGTTTTTATGCCCCTCTCATCTCTTCATCCTCTTCCCATTTGCAACAGGTCTATCTTTCCTGCTTATGGTCTGTCTTCTATGTGTGTATGTGGAGTGATGGGAGAAGGGAGAGAAAGGGAGAGAGAGAGACTGGGGGATTGATTGTATATGATTCTAACAAAAATCTAGTGTCAAATGAAACAACATTTAAAAACCTGAAGCATCTAATAAAGCTATTCTTTCAAAAACCAAGTTCTATTGGTAATAGTTTGAATGTTTAATAAATATTTACAGAGTGTTTAACGTGAGGCAGACACTGTTCTACAAACATAATTTGTAGATTCCATAGTAAAACACAAGAATTTCTGCCCTCATGGAGCTTATATTCCAGTAAAAGATATACATAATAAATAAATGGTTAGTCAAATCAGATCATGATAAATGCTATGTGTGTATAGAAAGCATATATAGAAATGAGAGCATGCATGCCTAGAAAGGATTGATGAGATATAGTCAAGGTAGGCCTTGATCAGTGTGAC
>RJWM01043517.1:0-13774 GCA_004363535.1 Dasyprocta punctata | reverse complement strand
AACCTCGCGCCTGCCAGGGCAGGCGCTTAAGGCACTGAGCCAAACTCCCGGCCCTGGTTTTTTGAGGCAGGGTCGCACTATGTAGCTCAGGCCGGTCTTGCACTCGCATTGTAGCCCAAGCCGGCCTCGAACCCACAACGCTCCGCCTACCTCAGCCTCCCGAGTGCTGGGATTAAAGGCGTGCGCCACCACGCCCGGCGTCCCATAGCTTTTGAGGCCAGGTTCCACTTGTTAGATGGTCAGAGTGGATTTCCTAGCTGCCCTGTCAGAGGCCCGGTTCCCCATCTGCATAAAGTCTTGTTCTGTTTTATCCCTGCTTCATCCATGCTTGCTATTCCTTTGGTCTCCTTGTTTGGAACCAAAGATAAAGAATTCACAAATGCCATCATCTAAACTCTGTTTTTTTCTTTCTTTTTTTTTAACCAATTATTTTTTTCTTTTCCAATCTATTTTATTTTAAAAAGAAAAAAAATTTCAAAACACAATAATTAGCCGGGCGTGGTGGCGCACGCCTTTAATCCCAGCACTCAGGAGGCTGAGAAAGGTGGAGCGTTGTGAGTTCGAGGCCAGCTTGGGCTACAACGTGAGCGCAAGGCTGGCCTGAGCTACACAGTGTGACCCTGCCTCAAAAAACCAGGGCTGGGAGTTTGGCTCAGTGACTTAAGTGCCTGTCTGAAAGGTGCGAGGTTGTGAGTTCAATCCCTGGTGCTGCAAAAAAAAAAAAAAAAAACAATAATTGGGGGTAACAATGGTATGTACATTGCATATTGCATATATATTTATGTTTATATACATATACATATGGTTTCTTTCAGCTTCTTACACCACGGCGACAATATGATGTTTACACATGTGAGTCTGATTTATTTCACTTATGAGTATAGTTGCAAGTTGCACCCACTTAACTATAAAAGTCTCAAGTGTACCTTTCTTGATGGCTGAGTAGTACTCCATTGTATAAAAACACTACATCTTTTTTATACATTCCTCAGTTTGATGGGCATTTAGGTTTAAACTGTTTCAAATGAAAGGTCAGCATTCAGTTTGCAAAATAACTTCTTTGAATTAAGCAAATCACAGCAGAAGCCCCACATTGGTGTCTTACTTCTTCCTGGAGAAGTTGGCAGGAAAACTGTGTCCTCGTGAGACAGTCAACTATACAAACCGAACTCCCAAAATCGAAGAATAAAGTCTGAAGCCAAAAAGAGGAAGTAGGAAAGTTTCTTATTGGAAATAAGGAGAAGAGAAAAGGATCCTGGTTTCTCAAGGAGGGAAATCTGGAAAGTGAATTTCCAGTGGCCCCTTGGCCTGGAAGTTTTTATGGCTCAGCAGTGCCCGGGAGCTGTTCAGTGGTGCAGTGGCCTATCCCGGCGGCTCTGTGGGTTTAAAATGACCAGGTGGGTCAGGCGTGGTGGTGCACGCCTTTAATCCCAGCACTCGGGAGGCTGAGGTAGGAGGAGCGTTGAGTTCAAGGCCGGCTTGGGCTACAATGTGAGCGCAAGGCTGGCCTGAGCTACATAGTGCGACCCTGCCTCAAAAAACCAGGGCTGGGAGTTTGGCTCAGTGGCTTAAGCGCCTGTCTGGCAGGTGTGAGGCTGTGAGTTCGATCCCTGGTGCCGCAAAAAAAAAAAAAAAAAAAGACCAGGTGGAGTTCAGGGTCTCTAGTCCAGTTACTCAGCATGTGGAGGATGACAGAAATCAAGATTTTAAGGAAAAACTAGTTGTTTTGCATTTTAAATTTGTGGAAACTCAGGAGCTTAATAAGGAGCAGCTGCCTTCCATTCCACCAGAAGTTTCTTCACGGTCCAAAGTCTTACTTTACTGCCTAATTTTTGTTGTCTTTGTTGTTGTTGTTTTGTTTTGCTTTTGAGGCAGGGTTTTGCTGTGTAGTTCAGGCTGGCCTTGAATTTACTTTGTAACCCAGGCTGGCCTCAAACTCACATTGATCTTCCTGTCTCAGCCTCCCAAGTGCTGGGATTGCAGGCGTATATGCCATGGTGCCTTGCTTATTTTTAATTTTATTTTTTTTTTGTGGCACCGGGGATTGAACTCACAACCTCGCACCTGCCAGACAGGTGCTTAAGCCACTGCGCCAAACTCCCAGCCCTAGTTTTTTGAGGCAGGGTCACACTGTGTGGCTCAGGCTGGCCTTGCGCTCATGTTGTAGCCCAAGCTGGCCTTGAACTCACAACGCTCCTCCTACCTCACCCTCCCGAGTGCTGGGATTTTATTTTAATTCTTATCAATATGGCTAACCCCTCAACTCCATCTCAGGCCTTTTCCCTAGCTAGCAGTACAATAGGTGATTAAGGTGTGGCAAAGCTGGCTGGGAAAGTAGGTGTGACCTGTTAATCACAAGATCCTGGAACAAATGTGCAGAATAGTTCCCAAAGCCCTGCATGTGGTTTTCTCTAGAGAACTCAAGGTGGTTTTCAACAAGGAGGCCTAGATCTGATGTCAATCTGAAATACAGGACCCTAACACCGCCTCTCAGGACCAAGAGGTAGAAGTTCCTGTAAGTTTCCCCCAGATTGATTGATTGATTTTTTCTGGCATTGGGGATCAAACTCACAGCCTCACACCTGCCAGACAGGCGCTTAAGCCACTGAGCCAAACTCCCAGCCCTAGTTTTTTTGAGGCAGGGTTGCACTGTGTAACTCAGGCCGGCCTTGCACTTGCGTTGTAGCCCAGGCCGGCCTCAAACTCACAACGCTCCACCTACCTCAGCCTCCCGAGTGCTGGGATTAAAGGCGTGTGCCACCACACCCGGCAGTTTCCCCCAGATTTAGACAGCGTAAAAGGACACAGGCACCAAGAAAAGCTTGTTACTGTGCTTTCCTCATGATATCCAGCCCTACATCCTTCAGGGTATACTTTTATATTGCTTTTTCCTCTTTGACTAGGACCAAACTCACTCCGCAGAGCCCGTTTCTCCCTCAGTCTTTACTTTTCCTTGTTCAAACAAACTTTGTCACCGCTTTTTGCTCATTCATTTAATTCTTTGTTTGAGATGAGGAAAACCTGGAATCCAACTCCTGGAATCCAACTCCAGCACGAGAGATGAGTCACCCCAACCTGATAATGTTTAACCCATGAGCCACTTTTAGAAGACACTACCTGGTAACAGTTGCTTCACTCACACGCTAACTAAATAAATTATATGTTGCCCTAGGGCTCTCTCTGGGTTGAATGAAGTCCTGAGATCTAAGGAAGGGTATAGCACTAGGTGTGGTGGCATGACCACGTAATCCCAGTACTCAGGAGGCTGAGGCAGGAGATCTCCATGAGATCAAGGCCAGCATGCGCTGTATAGTAAGACCCTGTCTCATAAAAATCCCAGACAAATGGAAGGACATAAAAGCACCTAAGGGCTGAGGGTTTGGCTTACTTCAGAGCATTTGGCTAGCCTGCCAGAGTCCCTGAGTTCAGTCCCCAGCAGTACAAATAATAACAATAACAATAACAATAAAATTTTTGAACAGGCACTTAAAGGGCAAGAAAACTGTCCTTCCTGTAATAAGGCTGATTGGGCTCCTCTGCTGTGAAATGGGTGATCTCCTTCCTCCTGCCTCCTCTGGGATGAGACGCAGATACTCCCAGCCCCGGGGAGGCATTTGGGCACCTGGGTGTTGTCCCACACCTGGCCCAGTACCTGGCTGGCCTCGGGGTGTCTCACGTCCATGCCTTGCTCGGTCTCCCTGAAGCTCCTTTGCTAAGGGCTGGTCAGGCTCCAGGGCTGTCCAATTTCATCTGCAGGCTTGCTGGTGACTCACTGCTGTCTTCTCACTTGGCTTGGGTTGGGATTAAGTGGACTAGTATATATACTTTTAAAATGTTTCACTCTGGGAGGCTGAGGCAGGAAGATCTCAAATTGGAGCCCAGCCTAGGCAATTTAGAGATTAAGTAACACCTTGTCATAAAGTAAAAAAAAATGAAAGGATTGGGAAGGGAGCGTTGGTCTAATCTCCAGTAACAGAACAACAATAACAAAACATAGTAAAGATTTAATAACCAAATTCAATAAGTAGCTGGATACAAAGTCAACAATAGCAATGCTGTATTCAACAAACTCACTGAGAAGTAGCATCCAGAAAAAGGAACTACTTAGGGTTCAATCTAACAAAGGAAGTAAAATATTTATACATTGAAAATTACAGTACTCTAGTTCTCCATCTTTGTGCAGTGGCAGTATCTAGCCAATGAGGTTTATCTGAGGAGCAATTATTGCTAATTGAGAACAGAGGCGGCTCCTCCCTCCTTATGTAGCTACACTTTTGTGCTCAGGTTAATGTTATGGCTGGAAACTGATATGTCTAACATTGGCTTCTAGAAAAACCTTGGCTAGACAGAATTTCATGCCTGGAGCTGAAGGACGTAGAGAGTGTATCCTTATAAAATAGAATATTAAGAATTAAAAAAAAAAGAAAATTACAGTACTCTGATAAAAGAAATTGAAGAGGATTTCAGAAAATAAAAAGATATTCCTTGCTCATGGATAGGAAGAATGGACATTGTGAAAATAGCCATACTCCCAAGACTATCCTACAGATTTAATGCAATCCCAATAAAAATACCATTAGCATACCTCACAGATCTAGAGAAAACATCCTAAAATTCATATGGAACCAGAAGAGACCTAGAATAGCAAAGGCAATCCTCGGCAACAAAGGTAAGGCAGGAGGCATCACAATCACTTGAAATTATACTACAAAGCTACTGTAATAAAATCAGCATGGTACTGGCAAAAAACAAAACAAAACAAACAAACAAGCAAATAAAAAACCAGACCTGAGGATCAGTGGAACAGAATAGAAGATGAACACACAATTACAAGCACACTCAGCCACCTTAACTTTGACAAAGGGGCCAAACATGTTCACTGGAAGAAAGCCTCCTGGTGCCAGAAAAACTCATTTTCCACATGCCAAAGACTAAAACTAGATCTGTGTCTATCACCATGCACTAAACTAAAATCAAAATGGATCAAAGATCTAAACATTAAAACAGAAACACTAAATCTACTGGAAGAGAAAGTAGGCAGAAATCTTGAAAACATAGGGTATATTGGTTTGATTCTGTGTCCCTGCAGGGCCTCATGTAATTTGGACGGGGCTGAGTCTGGTGTTGGTGATTGGTCTGTTGTCTAGTGATGGGGTTGGTGATGTGAGTGCTGCACCCACCCAGGGGTGGAACCCACTTACTAGCAAGGCGAACCATCGGAGAGAGATGAAGATGTGTTCCTCCCTCTCCGATGGTTCGCCTTGCTGTTTGGCGGCTGCCATGAATGGCTGCCCTGCCACACTATGCTGCCTTGGAGCCAACTAAGTATGGACTGAAATCCCCAAGACCTGTAAGAAATCAACCTTTCCTTCCCTAATTTTGGGCGTCATGTATTTTGTCTCAGCAACGAGTGAAAAGTAACTAAAACGTAGGGGTAGGCAGAGTTTTCATGAATAAAAACCAAACTGCATGGAAAATAACTTCAAAGAATCAACAACTGGGATCTCATCTTATTAAAAAGTTTTTGCACATCAAAAGAAATCACCAGCAGAGTGAAAAGAAAACCCACATATTGGGAAAAAATTTTATCCAACTGTCCCTCAGGCAAAGGACTTCTATCCAAAACATATAAGGAATTTTAAAAAATCAGACCCCCCAAATTCAAAGACCCAACCCAAAAGTGGGCATCTGAGATGAAGACACACTTCTCAGATGAAGAAATACAAATGGCAAACAAATATATGAAAAAATGTTTATCATCATGGGTCATTCAAGAGATGCAAATTAAAACAGTCCTAAGATTCCATCTCACACCAGAAAGAATGGCTATCATCAAAAAAAAAAAAATCATCCAATAACAAATGCTGGTAGGGCTGTGGGGAGGGGGAAGGAACCCTTCTCTACTGTTGGTGGGAATGTAGACTGTTGCAACCACTGTGTACATCAGTGTGAAGATTCCTCAAAAAATTAAGATTAGAAGTACCATTTGACCTAGCTATTCCTCTTCTGGGTGTTTTTCTAGAAGAATTGAAAACATCATACCACAGTGATATATGTGCACCCATGTTTATAGCAGCACAATTTGTAATAGCTAAATCTTGGAAACAACCCAAATGCCCATCAACTGAGGAATGGATAAAAAAGATGTGGTATTTGTATGCAATGGAGTACTACTCAGCTATAAAGAAAGATAAGCTTGAAGCTTTGATAAGTAAATGGATGCAACTAGAGACCATACTCATAAATGAAATAAATCAAACTTGCATGTATAAACATTATATTGTCTCCCTAGTATAAGAAACTGAAAGAGTAAATAAAATCCAAAAGGTATAATAGATATTGTGAAAGGGAAAGAAACTGCTCAAAAGGAAAGAACAACTGGGATGGGGGAAAGGAGGAAAGGGGGAAAAATATATATATAATATATATATATATGATAGCTAAGATAATTATACTATTAATTCATTAGTTTATTGAAAGGAACAGTGCTTATATTATTTGATGAATTTTGCATGCCTATATCTGATAATCTGAACAATTGTTTTGAAGGCAACAAAATCAATATAACAACCATTATTAATTTCCTATCATCTCATTTTGAAATTCTGTATCATTTTTATTGTTTTCTTTTTATTCTCTTTAAAATAAAAAAAAAATTTTTAAATGTAGTAACAGAGACCAGATTCCTTTCTTCCCGCTGACCTGTGTCCCCTGCTCGGTCACCAGGGCCTTCACCATGATCCTCCGGACGTGATACGGCCTGGGACTGAGGGTAGGACATGTCCGTCTGTGACTCCATGCAGGGGAGAACCAGAGCAGGCTCCTTCTTTAGTGGACTCTGATCGGGCCTTAGCTGACCTCTCCAGCCTGATCTTTTGTTTTTCTTTTCCAGGACTGGGGATTGAATCAGGGTCTTCATGTTACTGGCTTCTAGGGTGCTGGGGACTCCTTCCAGAGATCCTTTCTAAATTCTACTTGTCCTGAGCAAAGAATTGAACAAAACAAGCATAAGAGGAAGTGAGATTTTGCATTTATTAAAGTTAGGGCCGAGCCCGTGTCGTGGTGCACACTTGTAATCCCAGCACTTGGGAGGCTGAGGCAGGAGAATCACCACAAGTTTGAGGCCAGTCTGAACTACATAGTGAGCGCAAGGACAGCCTGAACTACATTGTGAGACCCTGTCCCAAAATAAACAAAAATAAAAAATAAAAAATAAAAATAAAGTTAGTGCTGAGTATGGTGGCCCCAGTACTCAGGAGGCTGAGGCAGGAGGATCACACAAGTTTGAGACCAGCCTGGACTACACAGTAACTTCAAGGCCAGCCCGAAGTGAACTATGTAACAAGACCCTGCAAAAAAAAAAAAAAAAAAAAAAAGAAAAAAAAAGAACCATGCTCAGTAGAGCGAGTGTGGGCCAGTGAAAAGTAAGAGAAGCCTGCACTGCAGTATGAGAGCAAACCAAGAACTGAGTGGCAGCAGTCTTTTCTAGTTCCCACTCCTCAGGCTGGGGTCAGATCTAGGCTGGGCTGCCTTTATGTGTGTGTGTGTGTGTGTGTGTGTGTGTGTGTGTGTGTGTTACTGGGGACTGAAGTTGGGGCCTTGTTCGTGCATAGGCAAGTTCTCTACCACTGAGCTACATCCCCAGCCCTAGCCTGTCTTGATTTCTCCAGAAATTGAAGCCAGCACTCTCCGATTGGTCTGGGGTACAGAACTTCCTCCTAAGTCCTGAATATCTGTGATTGACAGGTGACACCCATTTGCCCAGCCAGCAGGCCATCCCCCTATCTCCTTCTGCCTCAATTCAAGCAAAACTGCATCTCCAACTTGTCCCCTCTTTTGAGACAGGGTCTTGCTAAGTCACTAAGTTATCTAGGCTGGGCTCAAATTTCTTATCCTTCTGCCTCAACTTCCCAGTGCCAGGACTACAGGCATAAACCACCATGCTCAACCACAGCCTGGTTTTTGTTTTGTTTTGTTTTGTTTTGTGTTGTTTTGTTTTGTTTTGTTTGTTTTTGGCTTTTGAGACAGGGTCTCTAGTTCAGACTGGGCTTGAACTCATTATGTAGTCCAGGCTTGTCTCAAACTTGCAGAGATCCTCCTACCTTAGCCTCCCAAGTGCTAGGATTCCAGGCATGCACCACCACACCTGGCTGGGACCTACTTATGTTGAATGAACTATACTTGTTGGCCCTGCAGAGGGCAGCGATTCATTCAAAGGGTGTGTTTGTAGCTTGTTTCACAACATGGCTGGGAACTCAGATAACAGTGATGCTGCTTTGATTGGGGTGTCCCTGGTGTATTTTGGTCTCCGAATTGGAACTGCATGAGCTGAGTGGATTCTAATTGTAGGGGAAATGTGACTGCAGCCCTGACCACAGTCACCTCTCCAAACCTTCCTTGCAAAAAGCAACCCCAGCCAGGCATGGTGGCACATGCCTATAATCCCACAGGAGGGATTACATGGGAGGCTGAGGCAGGAGGATTGACAGGAGTTCGAGGCCAGCCTGGGCTACACAGTGAATTCAAGGCCAGCCTGAACTACATAGCGAGAGGCTTTGGGAATGGCCTCCATCCTGTCAGACAGCAATGTTAGCTCCTCGGACAGGCAAAGCGCTTCGCTTCTCCAGAGGCCAAGCCAGAGTGGGGCCCCCAGGCTGAACACTCAGGAATCTCAGAGCTTCCCCTTCAAAACCGCACTTTAAGGCTTCGTGAGGCCCACGCTGGGGGCCATTGCTGTGGAGCTGCGGATTCCCTTCCAAGTCAGCCTCCTTGGGGAAACCCTGACCCCAGGATGGCCTGATACCCTGGAGGGCACAAGAGGGCAGTGGTCCGAAGTAGGCAAGAAAGCCCCAGTTCTGGATGTCCTAAATGTGTCGCTTCATTAACACATTGTCATGAGCTTTGCAATTTCCTTCTTTTGGTTTCCTGCCATTTTCCCCTCATTGTGCTGAGCAGCAGCGTCTTTCATTGCGGGAACAGCCGTTCTCAGTTGGGTTTAGCAGTGTTGAGAGACAGCCACCGCTGCAGCGGGGTCCGGAGCACATCCGTGGGCCTCCCAGGCCTGAGCTAGTTATGTCTGAGATCGTGGTTCTGTTCTGTAAATACATACCAGGTATCTATCTTTTATATATGGATATAACATATCCATATATAAATACTTCATATAAATTTCTTCTTTGTCTGTTTTTTGAGACAGGGTCTCCCTGTGTAGTTCAGGCTGGCCTTGCACCCACTATTGTAGCCCAGGCTGGCCTCAGACTCTCAGTGATCCTCCTGCTTCAGCCTTCCTCAGCCTTCCACCCATGTGCCACCACACCCAGCTATGAGTTTATTTATACTGTATGTTATATAAATAGGTGCCCATTAGTATCCTCGGGAGATCTAGGATACCCCCAATAACTAAATTGGCCAAGTTCCTTCTGTAAATGGCAGAATAATTGCATATAACCTGTGACTTCCTCTCTGGAGCTGCTTTACACCATCACCAGATGATTTAAATACCTGATTCTGTGTAAATGCTACTCTGTTTGAATATCCCCCGTCTGTGTTGGCTATTTCAGCGCAGTGGTTGGATCTGAACCCAGCAGACACAGGGGCCTAGTGTGCTTCCATTTTTCTGAACTTCTGGCTGACTCGGCCTGTTTCTCCTGGCTGGCTTTTTATCCCTCTGCTCTGCAATGCCCTTTTCCTTCCTCAAATGATTACTCTCTCCTGCCCCTACACACCCACAGTTTAACAGTTGCTTTCTGGCCCACTGTGAGGAAGACCTGTATCTCAGTCACTTCTGGAGAGTTAATGACGATCGCATGGACCACCTGCAAGGGTTTATGCTGTTATGGCTGGTGTGGCGATGTCCCTCAGAGCCTCATTTGCTCATAGGTGGGGCTTTCAGGAAGTGGCTGGATTATGGGTGTGATAACTAGATTAGTCCACTGATTGATTTAGCATAATTCTAGATGTGGGTAATGGGAAGCCCCACCCTGCCCTGGGTGTGGGTAGCATGAACCAATAGGCTTGTAGCCTGGTTGGGCTAAAAGGGAAAGAAAGGCTTGCTGCTGGCTGCTTTTTTGCTATAGCATCCATCTGAAGTTCTAGATGAGCATGGGGGGCCGTGGCAAGAGGACAGGAAAATAAAAGAGAAGAAAGCTGGGGTCAGGTGGTGCCCTCTCTTTTGATGGGAGGAAAGGAACTGCTCAACCACTATAGGGGCATTTATTTATACATTTAGCAAGTGTCTTAGTTACTTTTCACTCGTTGCTGGGACAAAATACCCAACACCCAAAATTAGGGAAGGGAAGGTTTATTTATCTTACAGTTTTTGGAGGTTGCAATCCATAAGCAGCTGGCTCCAAGGCATGGTGGCATGGCACTGGGGCAACACTTCAAGGCAGCAGTTGAGCAGAAGTAAAAGGGGCAAGGGCAAGCCTCTTTCTCTCCCTTATATTGTACACAGGACCACCCCTCACCCCAGGCTGGGTGTAGCATTCACAAATCTCCTTGCCTTCCTTTGCACAGGATGACGATATTTACAAAGTAAGAACCCGGGCTCCCTGCTGAGTCTTTCAGTTAAACTTCTGACCTTCTTACATTGACAGGATGAACAGGTAACTGCTTGTGCTCTATACCCCACAATGTAGAGCTGATGAGTTACTTAATTAAGCTTCTAGACTTCTCAAGTTGACACAATGTATAAACCATAACAGCAAGTCACAGGACACCCCTTTGCCTAGAAACCCATTGCTTGGATTTTCTTGGGGCTTGGTGTTCTCTGGGAAGGAGCAACTTGTTTGCCAGACCCACTCATTTTTCTTCTACTGGCCCCACACCTGTGATCAATTTCCAGCTTCAACTGCTCCCTATATTCTGCCTGCCCTGCTATGGACTGTTTCTCCTCTGCCATGCCACCCTGCGTTGGAGCCAGCAGACTATGCATGGAAACATCTACAAACTGTAAACTAAAATAAACCCTTCATCTTTTTTTTTTTCTTTCTTTTTTTACTACTGGGAATCAAATTCAGGACCTCACGCTTGCCAGGCAGGTGCTCTGCCATTGAGCTAAATTTCCAGCTCAACCCTTCTTTTAATTTTGGGTGTTGCATCTTGTCTCTCAGCAATGAGAAAGTAATTAAGACATAATCTTTTGTTTTATTTTGGGGTGTGTGTGTGTGTGCGTGCGCGTGTGTGAGAGAGATACTAGGGACTGAATGCAGGGTTTCATGCATATTAGGCAAGTGTGCTACCTCTGAGCTACATCTTCAGCCCTTCTTTTGTTTTTGAGACTGGGTCTTGGTAACTTGCTGATGCTGGCCTGAACTTGGAATCTTTCTGCCTCAGCCTCCCAAGTAGCTGACATTTCAGCTATGCACCACTACGCCTAGTTTAGAGTTAATAACCTAACAGGGGAAAGTAGAAAAACATGATGACTGTAAATGACCCTATCACTCCGTTTATGGAGAACGCACTTTACCGTTTCATGGAATCCCTGTAGGACTCAACAGACAATGGTCCTAACCTTCATGGTGCAGCCTGCCGGGTAGCTCGGTTCAGGCTTGGGATCCATGCCCGTACTGCTGCCTTCCGGGGTTCATGGCAGCTTCCTGGGGCCAACCAGGGGGGTTAAGGGCCAAAATAGTGACAGGAGGCTCCAGGCAGAGCTGGAGCTAGAGACTTCAACAGCACACAGTATAGAGGTGCGCTGAGACACCGGAAGAGGTTCCAAGAAGGATCCCGGATGGAGGAGCAGGGAGGAGCACAGCTCTCGGCCGGCCAGGCCGCGGGGATGTGTATCTCTTCAAGCTGAAGGGGCCAAGTCTGGAAGGGGCTGAGACAGACCCGCACCCTCAGTCAGCAGCTGGGAGCAGCCCGGGGGCTTTGGTGGGGAGGGAGGGGCAGCAGCCGGAGCCCTTGGCCCCTGGGCCTCAGCTCAGCAGATCCGAACGGTGCATTTTCATGGTGGCCATTAAGAAGCAGCCTTGCATGCTGGCCCTAGAGGAAGCAGTCAGGTCTCAGGCGCTGCCGTGTTGGGCAGGATTTAAGGCAGCACACCCTTCATGGAACGTGAACCTGGAGAGGTTCTTCATGAGACATCAGGGGCCATATTGCAGCCAATCAGGGAGTCCGCATGACAATAGTGAGATGTTCTCACATAGAGAAATGGTTAATCTTGGCTTAGTCTTGTGGCTCCGCACCTGTTTGATCCCCAAGTTCTTTCCTTGTACATAAATTCTATTAATGCCTTGGGTAATTAGTGTTGAACAAAGCTGTGCTGGAGAGCTTGATTCTTTCTTTCTTTTTTTCTTTATTCTTTTTGAAACAGGGTCTCTTGTAGTTTACACTGGCCTTGACCTTGCTATATAGCCTGGGCTGGCCTTGTGGTGATCCTCCTGCCTCAGCCTCTTGAGTCGTAGCATTACAGCCCTGTGCCACCAAGCCTGGCTTGACCTCTCTGGTGTGTGGATTAATTTATGGAGGGCTCCTGAAGAGGGGAATCATGTCCTCAGGGCTGTGTCCGCCTGGTAGTTGTGTGTAGTGGGTGGCCCTCAAAGTCGGTCACTGATTATCCATCCTCACAGCCCTGAGCAGCCCTGGGAAACTGCTTCACTTCCAGTCAGAGCTCCAGGGGGACCCAGATCAGCAGGAAGGACAGTGGGTCACCCAGGATCAATCTGACGAACCTCCCATCACAGGAACAATGGCCCATTGTCCCTCTGGCTCCCTCTTCAGCCTCTGTCTGTACCACATGTCCCAGCGGCCACCAGCCAAATTGCCCTTGTGACTTCCCAGGCCTCAGAACTCTCCTCAGGCTCCTCCCACTACCTCCCACCTCAGCTGCAAGACACAGGGCGGCCACACAGTGACGCAGGAGACCATGGGACATGCGTCATGGGGCAGGCTCGGCAGGGACCCAGTGACACGTCTGTGGAGAAGCCAGCTTTCCCTTCCTCATTTACTTCATGGTGCAGGCTAGCTACACTACAGGTATTTCAGTTTTGGAGACAAGGTCTGGCTATGTGGATCAGGCTGATCTGAACTCAATGTGTGGCCCAGGCTAGCCTCAGACTTGTGGGGATCCTCCTGTCTCAGCCTCCTGAGTGCTGAGCTTCAAGCGTGGGTCACCTCTTCCGGCCTCACCACAGATTTCAAGGGAAAATCTCCAAGGCAACTGTCTCAGTCCAGATTGCAAACCATGACAGGGATGGGCTGAAGCACTGGACTCTTAGACTTTCCTTTATCTATGAGTCCATCTCAGTGGGTAAGGCTCTGAGGACTGGAAGCAACATGAGTTTGAGGCTAGTCTGGGGTACACTGTGAGTTCAAGGCCAGCCTCAACTACATAGCAAGACCCTGTTTCAAAAAACAAAAATAAAAAAAACAAAACAAAGGCCACAGATACTCAAATCCCTTATAGAAAATGTGGTAGCATACACATATAACCTATGCACAGCCTCCTCCCTATTATTTCTTTCTTCTGTCTTTGGAGACGTGGTCTTGCTATGTAGCCCCAGGCTGGCCTCAAACTCTTGAAGAACCTTATGCCTCAGCCCCCCAAGATCTGGGATTGTTGGTGTACACTACCATGCTGGGTGTCAATGTCATGTAAATAGTTGTTATGCTGCATTTTTTTAGGGAATAATGACAAAATCTGTACATGTTCAATCTAGTTGCAATTTTTCCTAATATTTTTTGACATGCAGTTGGCTCAGTGCATGATTGTGGAACCCATGGATATGAAGGGCTGAATGCAGACAATGTTTTCTTTTTTTTTTTTTTTTTT
>RJWM01043516.1:0-13768 GCA_004363535.1 Dasyprocta punctata | reverse complement strand
GTGGTTGTACCAGTCTACCCTCCCACCAATAGTGGAAAAGGTTTCCTTTTTCTCCAAACCCACCGGCACTTGTTATTGGTTGATTTCTTGATGACAGCTATTCTTTCTGGGTCAAAATGGAATCTTAGTGTTGCTTCAATTTACAACTAATTTACAACTCTCCAATGACTGGTGATGTTCAGCATTTTTTCATATATTTATTTGCCAATTATACTTCCTCATCTGAGAAGTATCTGGTCATTTCAGAGGCCCATTTTTGGACTGAATCTTTAAATTTGGAGAGGTCTGATTTTTTTTGACTTCTTTATATAATGTAGATATTAGTCCTTTGTCTGAGGAACAGCTGGCAAAAATTTTTTCCTACTCTGTGGGTTGTCTCTTTACTCTGTTGGTGGTTTCTTTTGCTGTGCAAAAGCTTTTTAATAAGATGAGATTCACATTGATTTTTTTTGTAGTATTTCCTGTGCGATCAGGGTTTTGTTCATAAAGCCTTTGACAGTTTTTAATATCTTTGAGAGTTCTACTGATTCTCTCTTTCTGCAGACTTAGGGTTTCTATTTTAATATTCGTATCTTTAACCTATTTTTATTTTACTTCAGTGCATGGTGAAAGATAAGGGTCTAGGTTTAATCTTTGGCATGTGTAAAGCCAGTTTTTCCAGCACTATTTAATAAAGAGTGTTTTTTGTTTATTTGTTTGTTTTTTTAGGGAAGCTGTTTGGCCTCTTTGGCAAAAAGATGATGCTGAGTGTCCTTCAAGTTCTTTCTGAATATTCTAATCTGTTCCATTGATCCTTAGATCTGCTTTTTTCAGTACCATGCTGTTTTTATCATGGTGTAGCTTTGTAGTGTAATTTCAAACCAGAGATTCTGATATCCCCTGCCTTGCCTTGTTGGCTTTTGCTAATCCAGGTCTCTTTTGGTTCCAAATGAATTTTAGGAATATTTTCTCTAATTCTGTGAAGTATGATATTATTATTTTGATTGGGACTGCATTAAATCTGCATAACACTTTCAGGAGTATGGCCCTTTTCACTACATAGGTTCTACCCAAGAACAAGGGATACTTTTCCATTTTCTGATAGTCTCCTTGATCTCCTTTCTGATAGTACTATAGTTTTCAAGTAAAGATCTTTTACTTCCTTTATCAAACTATTTCATTTTTTTCAATGCTATAAGGAAAGGTGTTGTTTCCCTAATTTCTCTCATAGTCAACTTTTTGTGTACACAAATGCTAGTGATTTGAGTGTTGATTTCGTATCCACCTACACTGCTGAATTTAGTTATTAAATCTGGAAGTCTCTTGGAAGAGTTTTGGGGGTCTTCCATGTAAAGTAACATGTCATCTGCAAATAATGGTAATTTAACTTCTCTCTTTCTTAGTCTTATTCCTTTTATCACTGCTGTTTAATTGCTCTGACTAATGTTTGCAGAACAATATAGAATATTAGTGGTGATAGTGGATATCCTTGTCTTGTTCCTGATTTTACAGTGAAAGCTTTAAGTTTTTGACCATTTAGTATGATGTTGGCTATTTGTTACTCATAAATAGTTTTTTTTTATCAGATTGAGATAAAGACCATCTATTTCAATTTTCTGTAGGGTATTTATCATGAATGGGTGTTGGACCTTGTCAAATGCTTTTTCTGCTTCTATTAAGAAAATCATGTGATTTTTGTCTCTGGCTCTGTTGATATGATGTATTAAATTTATTGATTTGTGCATGCTGAACTATCCCTGGATCTCTGGGATAAAATGTACTTGGTCGTGGTATATAATTTGCTTGATGATTTGCTGCATTCTCATTGCCAGTATCTTATTGAGGATTTTTATGTCAATGTTTATTAAGGAGACTGGCCTGTAGTTTTCTTTCTTGTTTGGATCCTTCTCTGGTGCATTGTCAGGGTCATGCTTGCTTCCAGGAATGAGTTTGAGAGTATGCTTCCCTTTCAGTTTCACTAGAGTTTAAAGAGTAGCAGCATTACATCTCCTCTAAGTATCTTGTAGAATTCAGCAGTGAATCCATCAGGACCTGGCCTTTTCTTTGTTGGTAGGTTTTTAATTACATCTTCAATCTTATTGACTGATATTGAGTTATGCAATTTTTAAAAATATCTTCTTGATTCAGCTTTGGTAATTCTTATGGATCTAGGAATCTGTTCATTTCTTCTGTGTTTTCCATCTTATTTGAGTACAGCTTCATTAAGTAGGTATTGATGATCTTCTGGATTTCTGCAGAACCTGCTGTGATTTCTCCTTTTTTATTCTTAACTGCATAGATCTGAGTCCTTTTGTCCCTTTTTTGATAAGGTTGGCTAGGGTTCTGAAACATTTCTAGGTAAATAGAGGCACCCCATTCTTAAGTGAAATAAATCAGACACACGTGTTCAAAGACTGCATGGTTTTCTCTGGTGTGAGAAACTGAAAGTGTAAATAAGGACCAAAATGTATATTAGATATTGTAAAATGGGAAGAAAATGTTCAAATGCAAAGAGGAACTAGAGAAGGGAAAGGGAGAAAGGAAAGAAGGCCAAAGGGAAAAGAGAGAAGAAGGAAAAGTGGGAGCAAAGCTTTTGTAAATAAGGAGGGGAAGAGTGGGTGAAGGGAGGGGAAGGGAATGGGAAAAATAAGAATCAAGATATAATATGTAAGGCATAAATTCCCTATGATGAATTTGATTATTACATATATCTTAAATGTACCAATAAAATTAATTTAAAAATAAAGTTAATTATCATAAAAAATGAGAATCAACTTGGCAGACACTGATCAAGGTAAGCTGAAAAGGACAAAATTTAAAATAATCCAACAGAAAATTCATAACACATACAAATTCTCCATGAAGCATATAGGCTTCTTGTCCAAAAGGAGGAAATGTTAGCAGGAGAGGCAGTTTTCACTGCAAGGTGACAGGCGACTAGTGGAGAAGAGATAGAAAACTTGATGAAAATGTGTCCCTAGGTAATTTAGAAGCCCTTTTCCCCTGGATGTCTAAAAATATAATAACAGAACGATATCATGGAGTAAGATAATGCATAGGCGATAGTCTCTATAGAAAACCCAAGATATGGGGCAGAAGAAAATTTCACATATCCTTAGTGAGTCTAAAAAGCTAAGGAAAAAGCTGCGTTTCTTTAAAATGAGGTAAAATGTGTTAGATAGTGATGTAGGAGGTGAACAGGAAAAGATCTATGGTATTGATCAAAGCCACAGAAAGAGAGATAAAAGCCACAAATGACTATGCTGAAACCAGACTTGTATAAGCGGGGGTGGGCTTAATGCAACAATGCTAAGCAAAGGACTAATGGCTAAGGTTGGTTTAATAGTGCCCACTCCCCAAGATGATTGTGAACTACATATGCTGCAAACATATACCAATAAGATTTTTAAAGTAAAAAAAAAAAAAAGAGGAACAGAATTAGAAATCTTTCAAAGGTAGCAAATTCTAAAAGTGGTGTGTTTTTCAAAAAACCATAGTTAGACAAAAAGATATAACAAAAGAAAAATTTGAGAAGTATTCTTAAACTTTATTCGCCCAACACAGGATACAGAAAAAGTGATTCCAATTCATTTCCTGAAAAAGGATTAAATGAGTTTTATTTATTTTTAAATATATATACTTGGTGCTGGGGATTGAATCCAGAGCCTCATGCAAGCTCTGCATGTGCTATCAGTGAGTTATTCATGCAGCCTACATTTTTTAAAATTTTAAGATTAAGTCTTCAACATATTCAGGTAAAAAATAAACTTAAACTGCAGAGGGGAAAAATGCATGCTGACTTCATATTTGTTTCTAATATTATACAATATCAGAAGCCAGTAGCAAATGTTTACAAATCCTTAGGAAAATATGTAGTGTCAAGAATTTTGGCAAAGCTGGTATGGTGGTGCACACCTGTAATCTAAGCACCTGGGAGACTGAGGCAGGAGGATTGCCGCAAGTTTGAGGCCAACCTGGGCTACACAGTGAGTTCATGGCCAGTGTGAATTAGAGTGAGACTCTGTCTCAAAAAAAAAAAAAAAATAGAAAACATCAAAAGTTAAAAACATAAAATGTAATTATAGGAGTAATATTACATATATCTGTCATATTAATAATTGTTAAAGGCTTGGATGGATTAAAAAATCCAAAACATGGGTTACACATAAGAGAAATATGTCAAACAAATGTGAAAAAGGAATAATATAAAATGCATAATCCTGAATTACAAAGTCTTAATGACTAGGCCTACCACACTGACAATGCTGCCTTTCTCCTGTGAAGCTTTAGTGGCTTCCGTTGGTTCTCAGCAAGCACCAAATGCAGATCCTGTATCATTGTTTTGTACCCAAATTTCAGGCAATTATGGCAATGTTTGTTTAATAAGCCATCTTTCTCTTGCTTGCTCTTTATTATATAACAAATGACCATAATACCATAAAAATTGTATGGGATTTCAGTCTGTGTATGTTCAAATTAACCAGAGGTAGCCTGAATATTTAAGCATAAAAAGCCAAAGTGTGAAAGCACCAGAGAAAAACAGGAAGAAAGTTATATGCGAAAATGATAGTAAGACATAAAGCTCAGAAGGAATACACTGAGACATAGTACATTTTAATAGAGAAAAGGTTAACAAAGTTGAAAGAAAACTGCTGAGCAACACAAATACAGCTCTGTGAAAACAAAGATCTAATTTCCTTACTATATAAATAGTTCTTTAATTCAGTTTATAGTTACTAGAAAAATAGGCAAGGAATCTGGAGAGTGTGATCACAGGGTGAAGAGAATACCCCTGAAATACAGGACATTCCTTTTTAATTACACATACAAAGGGAGACCATTTTTTCCTTACCAGATAGTCAGAGATTTAAGTGTGATAACCTGGGGAAACAGGTACTCTAATACCAGCTGGCCATGGTATCGTCTATGCATAGTTTAATGTACTCTTTTTTTGACCCAGTGATTTCAATGATAGGGATGGACTCTTAATTATACCTGATAGCTGTAATCATGCAACATTCAACATGAAAACATAAGTGTGTTTGCTGTGGCATTATTTGGAAAAATGAAAAATTGAAGCCTGTGCATACATCGACAACTGGTAAAATAAGTTATGGTGCCGCAGAGGCCCCATCACAGTGGACTGGACACAGCAGCCCTCACTGGTCCCTGAGACAGTCTCACATGTCACAGGTACATGGTTCCACAGGCAATGGGCAGATCATGCGTCGAACACAGCTTGAGTGAGATGTGAATGAAATCTAACAACGGGGCAGCTTTTGTCCAACCTCAGCACAGCTTTGAGGAGAGTGCATTGTGTGGAACGCACGAGATTCTCCAAGTGAGAAAGTCAGTGAGGGTAAACACCATGCCTACCTGAGCTGAGCAGTTTTTCTATCAGGATGGGGGCCCTGGAGTCTGAGATACTCATTTGGGAAGGCCTCCTGGGCCAACAGAGGAGACCGTGGGGAGAGGGGGAAGAGGGGGAAAGAGGAAGGTGGAGAGAGAGAGAGAGACAGACAAGGAGACAGAGACAGAGACTCTTCACTGGGCCACCATGGCACTGGAAGCAGCGAGTGCTGAGAGGCAGAGCTAGACAGACACGACAATCTTGGCTTGGGGTATGGTCTCCCTGGCCCTGGTGTACCACGGGAACCATGACTCAGAGAGGGCCCCAGATGGCTGTCGCAGAAGGGACCGTGATCACCATGGGTAGAAAGAAGATACACCAGAAAGCACTAGCCAGAGCTATCTGCTTCCTGGCCCTGGGTACCAGTGGAACCACAGGCTGGCATCAGACAGGGTGAGCTGGGGCAGCAGTGGGAGCTGGTGCAGGAAACAGAGGGAACAAAGGTGGCATGCGGCTAACTTCAGCGGCTGCAGCAGGAGCACAGCCGAGGTTCCCAAATTGAGAGCCACTACACGAAGCCCTGTAAGTAGCCTCTCATTCTCCTAAGACCACCAGAGGGTCCTGAATGTAGCAGATTAATGCCAGGAGCATTGCCAAGCAGTGGTGAGATATTCACCCTAACCAACAAAGCAGGAACAACTGTCACCGTCATCTTGTTTGTTTGTTGGTGTTTTGCTTTGGTTAATTACTTTGATTTATACACAGGTGTGTGGAGACAACTGGGCCCATCTGTTTTCTTCTCTTGCTGCTAGAATGTCCTATTTTATTTTGTCATGTGTTTCCAAATCAGCAGCTGCTTCTTAGAGATACCTAGTTTTGACTGTTCAATAACTAGTATAATCCCCTTATCTCTTCTCTCACTTCCTCTTTACATTCCCTTCCTTTATTTGTTTTCTTTACTTTTCTTACATACTCTCTTCTGTCTCTCTGTTCTGTTTCTCTTTTTATTCCTCTCACATAAATTCTATTTGCATTAGTCTGAACATCACTGGTGTTTCATTTTTCTAGTCTATTTTATTACTCTTCTTGTCTTTGCCTGGGTTGACAAAAAGTAGCGATTTTTTAAAATAGTTCTTAACTGCCTGATAATGTGTTTAGCTTCTCAGTTGTTGATGTTAGTAGTAGTTACTCTCCTCTCCCAAAGCTGAGTAGAAACTTTCACAAAGAGACATACCTACACAGGACACATCTTGGAGAAAGCCACTTACTAAACAGTCCCACATGTAACAGTGGAAGAGACATCCTTCCCAGCTGATCTTCAAACCTCAGATACACAACTATAAGAAGAAAACAAGCCAGGAAAAAACCTCCAAAAACTTCTAACTCCCTGTCTTGGTTACTTTTCTCTCATTGCTGGGACAAAATACCTGACACCCAAAATTAAAGAAGGAAAGGTTTATTTAGCTCACAGTAGGTTTCAGGCCATAATCAGGACTCCAAGGCAGGGTGGCATGGCACAGGGCAACACTTCAAGGCAGCAGCCAGCAAAAGAAGCAAGAGTAAAACAGGGACAGAACAAGCCTCTTTTCCTCCCTTATATTATACACAGGCCATCCCTCCACTCTCGCTCCAGGGCGGGTACAGCACTCACAAAATCTCTGTGTCCTCCTCTTGCACAGGATGAGGATATTTACAAAGTAAGAACCCTTGTTCCATGCTGGGTCTCTTAGTTAAACTTTAAAACTTCACATTGTGTCAACCATATCACTCCCTAAAAGCTGATCCCACAGATGCTGAAGTGGAAGAAACTCCAGACAAAGAAATTAATGCAAATGGTCTCAATTCTCCAATTTTAAGACAGAGACTAGCAGACTGGATCAAAGAAATAAGACCTATCTATGTGTTGCTTGCAAGAAACATACCTAATCTGTAAAGATATACACAAACTTAAAGCAAAAGGATGATAAATGATACTTTAAGCAGCTAGAGTAGGTAGGAGTAGTAATGTTTATATTTAACAAAGCAGACATCAAGCCAAAATTGGTCAAGAGACAAAGAAGGTCACTACATATAGTAAAAGAGTTAAGCATTATAAATAAATATGCCTGGAACAACAGTGTGCCTAATTTCATAAAACAAACACTATTTGACATAAAATTACAGACAGATACTAATACAATTATAGTTGGGGAATGTCCATAATCCACTCTCATAAACAGATCTACCAAACAAAAAAAGTAAAAAAAAAATATATAAGAATTAAAGTGCCTTGTAGATCAAATGGACTTAACAGAAATCTACAGTGTTCTATCCAACAGCAGCAAAATATGCATTCTTATCAGCAGCCCATAGATCTTTCTCCAAAACACACCATACTTTAGGCCATAAAGGTTCATTAAACTTAAAAGAATTAAAATAATCTCATTCATCTTATCAGATCATAATGGAAAGAAACAAAAAATGAACAGCAAAAATGGACAAAATCACATAAATTACACAAAGAGATGGAGAATAAATAATACACTCAAATGGCCAATGGATTATGGAGGAAATTAGTGAAGAAATTTTAAGATTTCTAGAATTATATATAATGGGAAAATATCAGAAACTGTGGGATACAGTGAAAGCAGTTCTAAGAGGGAATTTCAATGCTAGAATATCCACAATAGCAAAATAGGGTGATCCCAAATAAATAACCTAATGATGCAGCTGAAGATTCTAGAAAAACAAGAGACAAAAAAACCCCAAATTAATAGAAGGAAAGAAATACAAAGACCTAAGCAGAAGTTAATGAAATTAAGATTTAAAATTAAAAAAACCATGAAAGATCAATGAATCAAAGAGTTGGTACTTTGGAAGGATAAAAATTATTGATGATCCCTTACCCAAAATACCAAAAGACACACAAGGGAGGTCCAAATTATTATAACTAAAAATGAAAAAGAAGAAATTACAACAAATGCCACTGAAATCTAGAAGATTATTACAACTTATTAATAATAAAACTTACTCAATAAATTGGAGAATCTAGAAGAAATAGGTAATTTCTTAGATGCAGGTGACCTACCAAAATTGAACCAAGAAGATATAAAAAAACTAAGCAGATCAATAATAAGCAATGAGATTGATACAGTAATAAAAGATCTACCAACTAAAAATAGTCCATGACTTGCTGGATTTACTGATGAATTTTATCAGATCTTTAGAGAAGAAGTAACATCAATGTTCCTCAAACTTTTCCATGTAACAGGAATGCTTTCCAAATTTATTTTGTGAAGCCAACATTATCTTGATACCAAAACCAGAAAAAGACTCACCAAAAAAAAAAAAAAAAAAAAAAAGGAAAAAGGAAAGTTCAGACCAATATCCTTGATGAACATACAAAAATTTTTCAGGATTCAACAATATATTTAAAAGATCATACACTGTGATTTGGTTTCATCCTTGGGATGCAAAGATAATTCAATATATGTAAATCAATAAATCTAATACTGTATGCCACAAAAATAGAATCAAGGATAAAAATTATATGATCATCTCAATAGATGCAGAAAAAGTCTTAAAATCCAATATTCCTTGCATGATAAAACACGTTAATTAAAACAGGTATAGAAGAATTTTACTTCAAACTGATGAAAACCACATATGACAAGCTCACAACCAACATCACAGTGAATGGGAAAAAACTGAAAGCATTTCCTCTAAAATCAGAAATGAGACGTGGGTGCCCACCCTCAGTACTCCTGTTCAACACAGTACTTGAAAATTTAGCCATAGCAATTAGATAAAAGAAAGAAATAAAAGGGCTATGAGTAGGACAGAAGAAAAAAGTCAAATTATTTGCAGTGATATGATTCTTTACAGAGAAAACCTGAAAAACTCCACCAGAAAACTTTTAGACCTAAAAATCAAACTCAGAAAAGCAGCAGGAAAAATACCGACATGCAAGAATCACTAGTTTTCTGCACACAAAAATCCCACTGAGAAACAAAACAGAAAAATAATTTCATTTACAGTAGCTTAGAAAAAATTGAATACCCAGGATTCAACCTAGCCAAAGAGATGAGAGAGCTCTGCAGTGAAAATTACAGAACACTGAAGAAAGAAATTGAAGGAGACAATAGAAAAATGGGGAGACTTCCTTTGTTCATGGGTTGGCAGCACTTATATTGTATAAATATCTGTATTACCAAAAGTAGTTTATAGATTCATTGCAGTGTCTATTAAAATACCCAAAACATTATTTACCAAACTAGGAAAAGCTTCTAAAATTCGTAAAGCATCAAAAAAGATGCAGAATAGCCAAAGCAATCTTGAGCAATAGTAGTGCCGGAAATACCATGAAATCAGACTTCAAGTTATACTACAGAGCGCACAGTAACAACAGCAGCGCGATCCTGACACAAAAACAGATGCATTAGCCCGTGGAGTGGAACAGAGGAGAACAGAACAAACCTGTGCAGCCACAGCCATTCGACTTCTGTCAAAAGGGCAACAACAAAATGACGGAGAAAACACAGTCTCTTTAACAAATGGCACTGGGTAAAATGGATATTCACATGCAAAAAACTGAAACTAGATCCCCTCTGATCCTGTACTAAAATCAAACGAAAACAGATTAAAGACCTGGATATAAAACCAAAACCTTGAAACTACTGGATGTAACATAGATAACTTGAAGTCACAGGCACAAGAAAAGAATCCTGAATAAGATTCCAATTGTACAGGAAGCACTGTAATACCTAGAATCAACAAATGGGATCATATTAAACTAAAAGCCTTCTGCACAGCAAATGAAACAAAGTGAACAACATAAAGAATGGAAGAAAATATTTGCTAGCTACTTTTCTGATAGAGGATTAATGTCTAGGATATATTAAGAAATTTTTAAGAACCCCACAAACCAACCCAAACAAAAAATGGGCTAATGAACAAAATAGGTACTTCTCAAAGAATGTACAAATGACTAATGAGCATATAAAAAAAAGTTCAATAGCTTTATCCATAAGGGAAATGCAAATCAAAACTACTTTGAGATTTCATCTCAACCCTCTCAATGGGTATCATTGAATATACAAAAAATGAATGTTAGCAAGGATAAGTGGGAAAAGGATAATTTCTACATTGACAGTGACAATGTAAACTAGTATAACCACTATGGACATCAGTACAGAGACTTCTTCTAAAAACTAAAAACTGAAATACCATACAGGAGCAGTATCACTCCTGGGCATTTTCCCCCCCAAATTAAAGACAGTGTACCATAGTGATGCATGGGTACCCATGTTTACAGCAGTACAATTCACAATAGAAAAGTGGTAGAAACAGCCCATATATTCATCAACAAATGAACAAATAAAAAATGAATATATACACAGTGGAATATTATTCTGCCATAAAGAAATATGTCGTTTTCAAGTAAACAGATGGAACTGGAGATCATCATGTTTGGGGAAATAAATCAGACTCAGAAAATCAATAATTGTATGCTTTCTCTTACATGAGAAACCAATAAACAAATCAATGAGTGATTATAGGAAACTGCAAGGTAGACTTTGGCAGATGCAGAAACTGATCAAAGGGAGGGAAGAAGGAAGAGAGAGAGGGGTAATAGGATTGAAAATGATCAAAACATTTTAAATATATGTACCAATTTCTCAAAACAAACCTCATCATTCTGTATTATTAACAGGTCCTAATTATATAAATAAAAGTTTATACATATAATGAGACAGCAATGGATTTTTTTCATGTTTTTATTTTAAAAAGCAAAACATAAAGAAGGATAGAAATAATACAGAATTTCAAAAACAGTAGGGAATTAACACTAGCTAATATATTGCATATTGTTATCTTAGAAGTAGTTGTTCAGGCTATAAAATCTAGGCAGAAAAGTGATCAATCTAACAACGACAGCACAAACTGTTCTTTTTGATGAACTAACAGAGATTAGTAGTATAGTTATCTATCTATCATACATATACATACATACATTTATATATGTTTACCAACATACAGATAATCTTTTGCTTTCCTCCTTTTTTCCTTTCCCCTATCCTAGTTGTTCTGTCCTTCTGAGCACTTTCTTTCCCTTTCATTATTACAATATATATTGCATATTTTGGATCTTATTACTCTTTCAGATTTTTATTTTTTATGATTTTCTATACTAGGGAGACAATATGATATTTATAAATGTGAGCTTGATTTATTTCACTTATGAATATGGTCTCAAGTTGCCTCCATTTACCTACAAAAGGCTCAAGATTATTCTTTTTTATAGCTGAGTAATATTTCATTGTATAAAAATATCACATCTTTTTCCTCCATTCTGCGGTTGATGGGCATTTTGGTTGTTTCCAATATTCAGCTATTACAAACTGTGCTGTATATAAACATGGTTGCACCTACATCATGCTGTAGCATGACATGTTGAATTTTTCTGGGAAAATACGCAGAAAGGGAATAGCTGGATTGAATGGAACTTCCAATAGATATTTTAAAGGTAAAACACATCCATGTGCAGTATCGTACAAAATGATCACCAATATATTATTATTATTTAAAAATAGAGGCATGTGTTGAATGGTCATGATTGTGCAAAATTGATATGCTCATCTATATCACAGTTTTCTGGAACATAGAAGATAACTGTTAAATATTCATTATCTCCAGGCTCTGAGAAGTGTTCTCAAGGACAGAACTGGCTTATACCTCAATTGTTCTGAACTTTTACACTCATGTTTCAGGCAGTTATTCTCAACTGGGCATGAATCTCACACTGAGGAGACATTTTACAATGACTGAAGATATTTTTCATAGTCATAACTGGAGGGAGAGTGCTACTGGCATTCAGTGGGTCAAGGTCAAAGATTCTGCTAAATGTTCCACACCACCAGAAGAGTCCTCTACAACAAAGAATTAGGTGTTTGAAAATGTCAGTGTCACTGCTAAAAGCCCTGGGTTAAAAAAATAGATTTATTAAGCAGATAACAGAAAGCTTGCACGCCTACTGCACAAAGCAACAAAGTTTATAGTAGAGGCATACGGTTCAAAAGAGTTCACTCATTTTTTAATTGTTCCACTGTAGCCATAGGTTTGATTCTTAAGAGGCCACAGTACCAATATCAGCAAACCCAGTAACATTACCAGTTTAGAACCTGAAAATGAGAATATATTTTTGTAAATTAATAATGAGAAGTTACTTTAATAATCTAGAGTAAGCTTTGCATAACCAAGACACCTAAGTTTTTAGAACTCCATGAGGAGGAAAAAAATCGCTGACAGATCTAGCATCTCTTTCCCAGAATTTAACTTGTTGATACTGACCTTATTCCAAACAATCCTGAACCATATAAATTTTTTCGCTTCTTTATTTCAGATTAATGTCTTTGACTAGCCAAACATTGGGTTATTTTCTCTAAGCAGCTGGTGCTCTGGCTCTGTCCAAGCTGGACCTGGCATGGCCACATTTCTTCAAAGACTTTGGATATGTTTGCACTAATTTTTATCAGTTGCAGGTGTTGCTGCTTCTTTAAAAATATAAACAAGCTCACTCTCAACACTTTCCAGTCCATTTTGATCTATGTTCAACTCATCCATCATTTGGTGATCAGACCTATTTATTTGATCAGAACTATTTGTTTGGTAGAGAAAAAAGAAACAAAATAAACAAACCAAAACAAAAAACAAACTGAGAAATCCCTTCACCTTTTCACTTCAAAATCCAGCAGGTAGCTTTTCTTCCATTGTAAATACTTGATTTCATTTTGGCAAGATTTCCATAGGTGAAATGGAAAAAGTGGGAGAAGGCATGGCATTTTTAAATATTCATACAAATGTACTTAGTTTTTATTTTATTTATCCATGAGACAGGTACACGACGCCTCCCTGACACGCTATAAAACCAGACTTTCACACTAGTTAGTCATATACAAATGTTAATTTATGTAGAAAAAGACAGCGCCGCCCAATTCCTGAAGACGAAGGTCATGCTTGGTGGGCCACCAGCTCCCCGCTTCAGCCACCGCACACACCGCCCGCAGCGCAGACAGATGGCCTGTCCTCCCCCTCGAGTTGCAGTTACTTGGACGGAGGTTTTCTTACAGTCACTAAATTTTGCCCTTTTGAATTAATGGGGGGAAAGATTCCTCTACCTTAACTTTCCTGTTAACTAGAAATCTCTTAAATGAATACAGTCAAAGCCCAGAAAGCCAGGTCTGGCTGGACGGCTCAGACTCGGTGGGTTGGTGGGGAGACGTGCCAGGCGGTGCAGCTTGCCAAGCTCCTGGGGTTTTGGTCCTCAAACGTAGTGTTGTTATGAGCAAACTGACCCAAATTTATTAAATGGCTTTTCCTTCTTGGAAAAAGATCCTTCTTTGCTTTAACTGCTGCCTGACTGCCAAAAACACAGTAACCATCTTGGCTAATTGCACAGGC
>RJWM01043515.1:0-13768 GCA_004363535.1 Dasyprocta punctata | reverse complement strand
AGGGATTTAGTTCTAATGATACAGCACAAACCTGTATTTTGTTTACATATAATAGTTCAACTGATATTCCCCATATCTTTGAGCCCAGGAGACAAAAATACCACTTGAAATTGGCAATTTAGTTTCAGTTACCCATCTCTGGAGCACAAAAAGCTTGATTAGCTAGGACAGAATCTCTTGGGATTTTTTTGGATATAAATGTGCATCTATTGTTATCTTGAATGTGAGGAGAGTGTCATCTTGAATTCTAAGGCAGGCAAATACATAATTATTATGTACACAGATACATGTTTCCTAAAAATACTATGCACAGAACGTTCCTAACATTTATGTACATTATTGTGTTTGTTCCTCTCAATACCAAAGCACTCTGAGCTATGCAGCTGCTGGCACTCAGACATTAATGTCATCACCTGGATCCAAGTTTCCATTATTTATGATAAAAATGGCACAGATAATCCAAATGGCAGATAATCTGAAAGTCATTTCATTTTGATATCAAAATACAACTGGTGTTTACAGTAAATGCACATCTTTTATATCACAAAAGTCCACAGCCCTGAAATGTGAACTATTAGAACATACCAGAGGCCAGAAGACAAAAGTGATTCTTTATGATAATATTTATAGAATGCCATTGTTTATGTGCATAATCAATTTTATCTTTTAAAAGCATTTCTCAAGCCCCACTCCCTGATTTATCTTGTTCAAGAACTCTAACCCAGGAAGGGCAGGGTTTCTGTCAGTTGTAGACCAGCGGGTTTGGTTCTTTGACTCGCATTTCCTAGACAGCTTCTGGGATATTGCTTCTCCACTGCACTGGAATAATCACACACACACACACACACCCCCAGCTTCCCCTTTCCCTGCTTGTGTAGATTCAGTTCAGCATGACTGCAGTCAGCTTGAGTTTTAACCTTGAGTCACCCCGACCAGCTTCACTGCACACTTTCCCAGCACACACCACTCAAACCCAACCATTGGAGTGGTCCGTAGGGCTCTGCACCCCAGGACTCTGTGCCCCTGAGTGCAAGGGAGGTGCCTGAGAAAAACCAGGCACATTCTGGCTGGATAAAGGCACAGTTTTCCCGACTTCTCTCTCAACTCCTACTTCTCACCCAAACTGAGGGGCTCCACCTGGTCTCACTGCTGTTTGAGAGCATGGTTGGGCAGCAAGCCCCCAACACCACTCACCTGAGGTTCCTAGAACTGCCTGCCTCTCAGCACCATGGCAGATTCTGTAAGGGCACAATTATAAACTAGCAAACCACAGACATGTTACAGCAAAAGTTAAAACTCAAATAGGGGCCTCTGCCTATGCTCCTGCTGCCTGTCACATGATCACCCTGCTGAAGTCAGCCAGCCTTGACTGTCTGGGTCCAGCTGCTTCTCTTCTGACAATGCACTGGGTCAGTGTGACTGTGTCCAGCTTCCCTTAGTGGAAAGAATATATATCATTTCCAACTTGCTTCAAGGACCTTGTTTGGGAAACAGTGGCCCAGTCAAGGACACCTTTACCTGTGCTTGCTCTATTCAAACCCCTCCCCACATTCCCAGGATGTTAAACAATTCCTCTTAAGTACGTCTATTTAGAACGAACTTGCCTGACGATATGTGACTTACTTCATGGAACCAATTATCTGACAACCTGCCTTCCACCTTGTACTTCCTGCGTGCAAACTGTATTTAAACTGCACTCTCAGCTGACCCGTGGCTGGTGACTTGGACCCTGCTATAGCCCTCCAACCTGCTGGCATCAGATCAATAAACGCTGCCTTCCAGTCTGCTCGGTGCAACGCGTCTGCCACTTGGTTTGAGATTGGGTTTACTGCAACAATTCTTCTAGTGGGAACTCCTGGCTGCTCTGGAATTTTACCTCTTATTCTGGTTTTGAAAGCAGCACGTCCTTCCAAAGAGAGGCAGCATGGTGCACACATGTCGCTGTCTTCCATGGCCGATGTCACTCAGGAATGAAGAGCGTCCCGTGGATCGGTGCAGGGAGACAGGACGGGGTCAGGGCCTCACCATCCTGTCACTTCCGGCGTTCAACTCCCCACCCACAAACTCTTCTCGGCATGCAGAACTCTAACTCTGTAGCTCCTAAACTTGGTTACTGCTCAGAGCCATGAGGGAAGCCTGAATTCCAGATCCTAGTACCATCTGACCTCAGCAAACATGAAGGGGCAGCAAGGACACACGCTGAACACGTGCACACACCTGTGCACACACGCAAACCCACACGCATCTTCTGAACAAAATCCCAATGACTGCAGTGGCCAGCCACCGCCACGCCGCCTGTGTGATGACAAACTGCCTGTGCGGCTCCTCCCTGAACTCTGAGGCACCTGGTGAAGCGCCCCGCGCAGGACAAAGACTCTGTCCCTGCACCCGAAGAGGCGACAGGCAGCGCTCAGTGTGCTGAGGGAGTCACTGCTGACACCCGCGGGACGCGCGTCCACCCCAGACACACAAACGTAAACGCAGACCTGTGTGCTCATGGGGGAAGCCACAGGGACACAGGACCATGCGAGCTCGCCTGGACAAAGAGCCAGCGGCCCTGGACGCCCAGTGGGGTCATCTTCCCTTCTTACTTCTACTGCGCAAGTATGTGGGACCCTGGCATTCCCAGCCAAGATCACCGAGGTGCTGGCTGACGATCTTGCAGCACTGAGGCACAAACGTTTACTGGACACTATTATCTGAGGGCAAGAGGACAGAGGTGCCATTGTCCCTAACCTCAAATAATCTGCTCTGGAGAGGAGAGAGGAGGGGCTGGGACTCAGAAGATATCTGTGGAAAGGACCACAGTGGGGCTGCCCGGGGGCAGCCTGCTTCCTTTACCATTAGGCAGATTTAAATAAAAAAAAAAAAAACCGAGAAGGGCTACAAGGTCACAGCTGACTTAGTGAAGTTAATTCCAGGGCTGAGAAAGGGCAAAACGGAAGTAGACAGGATACTAAAGGGGGACAGAGGGTTGATGGGAAATTTTGGTGTGTTTCACAGAATAAGCATTTGTCTTTTTTCATACCCAGAACAATGGGGAACACGTGTCCACAGGACAGCAGCCCAGGTCCAGGGCAAGCCCAGTGTCCTCTGCAGGATACCCGGATGGGGCCAGTTCCCCTGGGAGCCTGGTGACCTCTGTGTCCACAACTGATTCAACATTCAAGGCCACCATGGGTGTGAACAGATTGCAAGAATCACACAGAAACATCAACAAAGCAAGTTTCACGGGGCAGTGGCATCGGATGACCCTGGGGCTACTGTGTGAAGACGGGCAGGCAGGGGACGTCTGGAAACTCAGCCCGCCACTGCAGCCCCGGGAGGAAACTCCCCGAGGTGGCCCAGGCAGCCCCTGGATGCGTGCAGCTCCTCTGGGAGCTCAGGGGGTCAGGGGGACACTAAGGGCCCCTGGAACTTGTGTGATTCCTGGAAGACCTTACAGGCTGTTGGCTTGGGGAGAAGCTAGCGATGGACTTGTCACAGGCGTGCTGGGGTCTTGGTGCGGTCACAGCTGTCCACTGCTTCCCACCTCCCTTCGGAAAGATCACCCCCAGGAGCTGAGAGCAACTTGAAACCCCACAAGCTGCTTCATCTACACCCGCAATGGGTCACTGAGGGAGCACGGATGTCCCCTGCTCAGGCCACCCTCAGGCCTCAGAGCTCTCCTTGAAAAGGGGACTCTCAGGTTCCGAATCAACCTCCCCACAGGTCCGAATCCTCAGCCTGTGACCCCGCGGGCAGGAGCTGTAACTGCCTTCCTCACGCTCCAAAATGGAATGGGACACACACACCCGCATCCCTCCCAGCCCTCCCAGGAAGACCCTGACCGCCACTCTGGGATGCAGGATCCCCTAGGACTTCCGTCTGGGGGAAGCAGAAGCTAGAACCCCAGAGGTACGCAGTGCCCCCAAATGCCACAGCTACTAAGTGCAAATCCAAGTGCGAGGGGCTGGGACCTGCCCTGCGCCAGGTGCAGGAGTCCAGTGCAAGGACAGAGGACCGCAGGGAGGTCAGAGCTTCCCGGAGGCACGGGGCGGAGCAGAGCCACCTGAGCGGGCAGCAGGAGGCTCCTCGAGGGCCGGCAAAGCAGGGAGCTGAGTGGGTAGGCACTTTTCAGAGTTCATGGAGAAGCAGGGACACCTAGATCTGGCCGAAGGAATTCTGGGAACTATTGAACTATTAAGCTACTTTTTTCTTCTCTTTCACGGGGAGAGGAAATTAGTTTAGTAAAAGTAATGCTATGGTACAGAACAATACTCCCCAGAAATTAAGTGGTACTTCTTTCCTAACAACTGTAGTTAGGACCTTCCCCAAAGGAGGGGATTGGCCAGGATGAAAGGAAATTAATCTTGCTTCCAGGACTTGGAAAATCCCCGAGGCAAAGGTGACCCCGGAGTGTGCGTTCAGGGCCAGGGGCCGGCTCCCTGCACACCAGCAGCCTGTCTGGTTTCCTAGGAGCTCACACACAGAGGCCGGCAGCCTTCATCGCTGCTGACTTCAGGGCTCCAGGCTCCACGTAGACCACAGCCAGCAGCTCAGCCCCAGGTACAGGAGCCAGGCGGGCGCCTGGATGACCCCAAAATTCCAAGACTTCAGAGAACCACACAGAACAAACACAAGTCCACCTTTACAGTCTGACCCCAATTATTCCAGCAGGTGAGTTCTGTCTATCATGCTGTTTTAGAAAACCGAACAGTCTGAGTCCAGTCCTATCTTGGGCATGTTAGTTCAAGGAGCTGAGATGACGAAGAGATGGAAATCATTTTATAAACGGAAGCATTTAAAATCCTGCACAGCAATAAAGAAAACTCTATTTTATGCCGTGTTCATGGTACAAGTAGACAGGCCAACACTTAAATACTGGAAAGGGGGCTGGGAAACCTCATGCAGGAGCTGATACTTTATAATATTTCTATCTGCATAATATTTCTATCTAAGGTAAATAAAGAGTTATTGCCACAGATTTCCTTAAAGTCAAGCTTACCCTGGACTGTTGATACAAACTACCATATCTGGTCTTATTCTAGTAATAAATTATTATTGCTCAGAGGCAAATAAATAAATAAATAAAAGAGGGGGGAGAAAAGAGACCCTCTCTCTCAGAAATGTACTCCAAATATTGTTATTATGCTTTTTATTTATAAATCTTTAATATATTTATGTTGTTTGGGGCATCCGTTTACTACCAGTGCTTGTGATGCTATTTTAATCCTGAAGAATTTTATTCTAAAATAGAATCACGTGACTATGAGAAATTTTGAAAGTATTCTTCACATGTATATTTTAAGCTCAGATACGCATGCAGAATGGTCCATGGAGGTGTCAGAGAACCAAATACGCAGCCCACAGGACAGTATGATTAAAATCACAGGGGAAGCAGGGTGAAAACAGGACTCAGACAAGCAAAGGAAAGACATCACATTTCCTGTGTTAAGAGACAAATTTGCTCATGAATTACAACAAAACTAGCAGTCTTCAAACTGTTAGGGTAGTTAAATTCCAGATGATATATTCAGAGGCACAGTGCTAACATTTTATTTTAAAAGCCAACCTTTATAACTTACTAGGAAAGGCATCCTTACTTACATTACAATACATGACTTTTAAAAAAATTTACATGTCAATTTACGGGAGTATGAGAGGAATATGCTATTCATTTTTATAGAATTCTTTAGGGAGGTATAGCTCAGTGGTAGAGAGCTGGCCTACCTTACAGGAGATCCTGGGTCCCATCTCCAGCACGGCAAATAAATAAACAAAGCAATAAAAGGAAATAAAGCACATTCTAATGGTCCGGGCCAGTGACGGGGAGCCTTTCAGAGCTTTTGCTATCAGCAGGACGCACGCCATAGATCTGCCTCCGCTGGTTTAGGCTGCACACAGGAAGAAGTCGGGTGACGACGAGCAGGAGGATTTGTATGCCAGGCATCTACCCGCACCAACCCTGCGGCTCCAGCTTCCACGGGCTGCCCACAGGTACCCAACTTTCCTCTTGGACCTTCCAAGAGCACCACTAGCCCAGTTAGACCTTTCCTGGAGAAAAAGCTCCGTCTTCAAAGCCTGAGCAAAGCACTACCGAAGCCAGGCTACACATCACAGATGAGGACAAAGTCCATGCTCCCACACGGAGCCCACAGATACAGACAAAGGCAGGCGAGACTACAGCCCGCGAGGTGCTGGACTTCAGGTGAGGAAGGACTCGGTGCCTGCAAGATGGGAAACACTGAGGTCAACACGCAATTGCTCCAGCCCACTCCCAGGCAGAGGCTCTCATAGAATGTGCAGAGGCCAAGGTGGCTAAAGACCTGGGGACAGAGTACCAGGGAAAAAGAGTGGGACACAAAGCAATAGGCCTGTGGGGACCCAGAGCACCCCTGGATGCCAACCACCCACCACAAGTGCATAAGGAATCTACCAAGGTCAGTGGAAATACTCGTCCAGGAGCGATGTCACACTGGGTCAGGAGCAGACCCAGTTTTCACTGCCAGGCTGAAAACCCCAGAATCACAGGCCATGGCTCAGAGCACTGAGAAGGCTCTGCCACAAATGTGGGGGAGAGCAGGTGCTAGCCTGTGTGCGGCTCCAGGTGAGAGTTCTACCTCAGAAACCCCTAAAGCCAAATGTGAAAATGGATTCTACTGGTCCCAAATGGTAAGTACCGGAAAACAGTTCTGTAATAGCGTTTACAGAAAAACGCACATATCTGGTACCCAACGACGGGAAGTGCACTGTGTCTGACACCCAATCACAAGCTACCAAATACGCAAACACTCACAAAAACATGACCCATAGTTAGGAGAGGAGCCAATCAATCTGCATGAATCCAGACATTACACAGATGCTAGAACCTGCAGGCAAGGACATGTCTAAACTGTTACACAGAGACACGGCAGCCCTGAAAAGACCCATACACAACTTCTAGACATGAAACCCACAATGTTTGAAATGAAAACCAGACCAGAAGAAAATAACTACAGATTAGACACTGCGGGATAGAAGTTCAGGGAGCTTAAAAATGTAGCAACGCAAGTCACAGAGGCAAGGGAGAAGTTTTAAAAAGATGAATAGAGCATTGAGGACCCATGGAACATCCTCTAGAAACATCCCCAAGAAAGAAGAGAAAAAACAACACAGAAAAACTGCTTGAAGAGATGATAGCCAACATTTTCTACATTTTATCAAGACCACAAGCCAACAAATCCAAGAAGCTCCTGAGCCTCTAACCTAAGAAACCTGAGGAAAATCGCATACAGGTGCGTCATACTTGAGGCATCCAAACCAATGCAAAACAGAAAAATCATAATAGCAGCAAGGAGTACATATGATACACACAGGACCAAAGGTGGGGTGACAGCTGACCTTTCATCAAATACAAGATGCAAGAAAATAGAAAAACAACTTTAGAGTACTTAAAGGAAAATAATTCTATACCTAGCAAAAATATTTTTTCAACAATAAAGACAGAGGGCTGGAGGTACAGCTTGGTGGTAGTATGTGTTTACTGTGTCCCCCAAAGCTGTAACAATTCCCTGGGGTGGGGGTGTAGCTCAGTGGCGGGCCTCATGCTTAGCGTGTGAGGCCCTGGGTCCAAATCTCAGCCCTTGTTTTTAAAAAAGGCAAAGTCAAGATGTTTCCAGATACACAAATATCAAAAAAGTACACTATTGACAAATACACACTATTAAGAAATGAAAGACATCCCCTACTCAGAAAAAATAATGGAAGGAATTATGCATCTATGTATAGGAATAAAGAGGAGCAGAAGTAATAAGTAATAGCTACATGAATATATTTGAGATGTTTTAAATTCCTCTAAAAACTGTATTAACAAAAGTAATGATGCATTGTGGGGTTTACAACAGATGTAAACGTAAAGTATATGATGATGGTGTGAAGTCTAGAATAGAGAAATAGAAGTTTGCCATTAACAATCCATACAGTGCATGGTAAGTGTTACAGTATCACTTGAAGCTAGCCTGTGAGCATGTATAACACATGGGTACTGATAAAAATTGAGATAAAATAAAATCACAAAATGATCTAATGGAAAACATTGAACAATGGAAAAGTCAATCATAAAGGAGATGAATAAAAAACAGCAAGATGATAAATTTAATCCTAACTATATCAGTAATCACATTAAATGTAAATGGCCTATCCAATATTTAAGCAAGAAAGAGGACCAGATTAGATACAAAAACAAGTCCCAGCTATACGCTGCCCATAAGAAATGAGCGCCAAATACAAAGATTCAAGTAGCTTAAAAATCAAAGGGTAGAGAGAATACACCTGAGACTAATCAAAAGAGTTGGAATAACGGTAGGACAAAGGAGATTCCAGAGCATAACATGTTAGCAGGGATAAAGGACAGCACTTCCTGATCTTAAAACAGGCAGCCCTTCACGTGAGAGCGATGTTTCCACAGCTGTATGTCGAACATCGGAGATTCAAAATGTATGAAGCAAGAACAGAACGAAGAGGAGAAATAAATAAATCCACGATTATGATCAGGGATTTCAACACTCCTTGCTCAATAGCTGAAAGAACCAGCAGCCAGAAAAGCAGCAGTAAAACACGTGCTCTGAAAAATACCCTCCACCACCTTGACCTCACTGATACTTATTTCAAGGACACTACACCCGACAATGACAGAACATGCATATTTTTCAAGTACACACCAAACATTTGCCAAGATGGGATATATCTGGTCCATACATAGATCTTCACAAATTTAAAAGGATTCAGAGTGTATGAAAAGTATGTTTTCTCACCCCAACAGAGTTCAATTTAGCAATCAGTAACCATGCTATCTGGACAAATCTCCAAATGTCGGGAAGCTAAGAATATTTCAAAGTGACCCATGGGTCAAAGAAGAAATCATAATACATTTTGAACTCAATGAAAATCAAAACACACATTGCCTGAACATTGCATGGAGTGCCAGGAAGGCAGTCCCCAGAGGGGAAGTGGTGCACACTTTGGTAAGTCCCGCAGTACAGGAATTCTCAAACTTATTTCACCCCACAATGCTCTGGCTTTGAGAACGCCACTCAAACTCGCAGAATGTATCTTGGGCCCCAAAGGCAGTTACACTCACTTGGCACCAGGCGGCATGCTGGTTGGGGTTAGTGAATTTTTCATCTGGACTTGTCTGATGTCGCCTGTCAAATCAGGAGCTCTTCTGAGGGACGAGGCGTAACGCGTTCAGGTGTCCGGGAGACAATGCTGCTCTCTGCTTACTACACGAGGGCGGCTGTCTGCTGCCATGTAGGAGCTCCATTAGTTTTGTTCTACAGTCTCCTTCTGCCTCTCTGTATTGATTTTTCCCTGCGAGTATTAAATCAGTCCCCACACTGTAAACTATACAGACAGATGCGACCTGTGACAGTCTGACTTCAATTTCCGGGCTTTGTGATGCCGGGAAAGCGATGAGCATTCGGTAGAAATCACACCCTGGGTTTCGAGCTGTGCTCTTTGCCGAGGCCGGTAATGTTCTGTCTGGTTCCCTCATGCAGCGGGTGGAAGCAGTGACCTGCGGCTCCTGGGTGGCCCTGCCACAAGGGAAAAGGCCCACACTGGACCGCGAGCTGGCTGCTTACGCGCATTAGTGCATTTTCAACTTCCAGCATTTTCAGTATCCAGTTGACTTCATCTGCCGTTCAGCACTATGGCTGTCCCTGTCCAGTGACTGAGACAATGCAGGTCCCCTGGCCCTGTCCCAGGCCACCTGCCCTTTTCTCCACTCTGTGGCCTACTACACTGTAGTTGCATCCCCTCCTAGGGAAATATTATCGCTTCTCCCAAACCTGTTTCAGAATCCTCCAGGGAGCTGTGCTTACTGCTCTGAATTCCACGTAAGGCTCCTTTTCTGAATTCCTATGAAACCGTCATTTTAACACATCACTCCGTTTACGGCCCATGTTGCAGCACATGGTGTGTGTCCACGGCGGGGCCCCGCACCCATCTCCCACAGGCTCTAGAGAAAAGCTGCTGCTTGTAAATCAGGTGATAAACCTTGAGCAGAGAGATAGACATTCACCACAAACTGCTAAACATCGCAAGGAAACGGATGTAAAGAAAGGCGGCAAACACAACCACACACAGCTAACAGGCCAGCAGACAGGCGATGGAGCGGAGAGGGATTTACAGAGAGCCTGAGCACAAAGAGACTGTCGCTTTTTGTTCCTAAGATAATCCTATTTTTTAAAATGGTTTTTGAAATGAGCAACTGCATGAGGCATGGAAGAGAGATGCAACTGAAGAATAAATGAATAATCTGGAAGACAAAACAAGTTAACTAACTCCCACAAATGAGGCAGGAGGCGGGGAGGGAGAGGGAAAAAGGTAAGCCGGAACCCAGAAGTTTTAATATGGAAAGAAAAAAAAGAATACTTCAAGGGTGAAATATTGAAAAGAAGAAAACATACAGAAAGCAACAAAGGGATGGAAGAAATAACTGAAGGCAATGCCTAGTTTCAAAATGCACGCCCTCGGTCTGGAGGCTCAGACGTCCCGAGCAGGACGGGGGAGGCGGGTGCCCTCCTGGTGGGGAAGCCCTGCATCCCGGCCTCTGTGCTCCACACCAGGAAGGGGCACTGCAGGCTGCTCATCCCTGAACCGTGGCCGTGGAAGGAGCACCCGGGCGCGAGGACCTGGCACTGGCTTTGCATGCACGCTCCGACCTCGGCCAAGCTCAGCGGCGCAGTCCTGCTGCAGGACTCTCAGGGTCCGCCAACGCCGGCTGTGCCGACCGTGTCCTTGCAGGCAACATGTTTACCCCCTCCCCTGCCGCCCCAGTTGTCTTCCTGTGCATCACGTCCTGCTTCTTCCATCTCCACAGGAACCTGACCTCGCCTAGGGCTCACTGTGGGGAAAGCGACCGGGACTCCTTCTGGAAGGGCGACATCCCCAGTGTGGCTGTGGCGAGATGGACACAGAGCCCAGGAGGAGCCCGCCAGCGTCCTGACTCGGGGACAGCGGCAGCTGAGATGCTGTGGCCACCTCTGCATGCAGGACGTGTGCTGGCCGGGCCAGGTCTCGGCCACAGCCTCCGCGCCAGTCTGGCCCCAGTGCTCCGAGTTCCTGCTGTGAAGGCCTTCCTCACACCTGGTCACACACAGCATGGGGGGACTCAGTGTCCACCCTGCTGGACCGCCCAGCCCAGCTTCCTTCACAGGCAACAAGGAGAGACGTTTCAAAGGAAACAATGGAACCCTCACTTTCCAACTTTCGGCAGTCAACGCGGCAAGCAGGTATTTTACATTCCAGACTGATGGCCCAGGTCCCCCAAGAGGCTTTGCAGAGTTTTATTTTCATCCTGTGCGTCCGCGACAACCCATAGTACTGCGTCCCCTCAGGGCAGAGAAGGGGCGCACCTCTGCAGAGTTTCTGGGCAGGTCACGACCCTCCTGGGCCGAACTCCAGAGTGAGATCTAAGAGGCCCGCTCCCCGCTGCAAGATGCCTTTATCCTGGGCTGCCCGGGGGTGCGTGGCCAGCGAGCGGAAGCAGCTTTGAGGACCAGATGCCACGGAAGGGAGAGGGAAAGGAAACCGGCGACCCGCTGCGCACACCACCTCTCAAGAAACCTGCAGCCTCAGTAACAGGGTTTTTCTAAAGTGCAAAAAGTCACTTGAAAAACTGAAATAAAGGGAGAAAATGCAAGACTTAGAGAAAGACAGCTGGTGGTGGGGAGGGTCTCAGTCACTCAACTGTAAGCATTCAATACCCTTATCACAGGGACGGGTAGGGATGAAAATACATCGTCCAAGACAGATTCCATTGATTTCTTTTCTTTTCTTTCTTTGCAGATGTTTTGTTTTGTTTTGTTCTTTGGTTTTGTTTGTTTGTTTTTTTGCTAGTGAGACAGGGCCTCACTATGTAGGTCAGACTGGCCTTAAACTTACTATGCAGCCCAGGCAGCCTTGAACTCACTAGGATCCTCCTGCCTCAGTCTCCTGAGTGTTGGGATTACAGGCATATATATAGAACCATGCCCAGCTCTCATTTTTTTCTTCATTAACTATCAGTAAACAAGGGCCTTGATAGACATGGACTAGTGTATATAAAAGTTTTCAGAACTAGGGTTTGTTGGAGACCATTATGAAGCAGCTCTGAGCAGGATTTAAAATTAATTAATAGGCTTTTTATTTATCTGTGAGCCTGTCCTAGGCCTAGGCCCCTTGCCTGGCGATGGGAGCTGATTCATAGTAAGTGAACCTCTATGAATCACTGGTCCTGACTGAGGCCTGTAGTGGCCGATGAGGCCAGAGATACCTCAAAGGGCAAGGTGAAGAAGGCTGCAGCTGAGGACATCTTGGCTCCACAATCAATTATGTATTCAGAGACTGCAGCTGCAGGCATCTTACCCTGCAGGCATCTCAGTCCCACCACAAAGGCCATCTTGGAGATAAGATAGTTCTCCATTTTTTGACATTTTTTCCTAGTTGGAGATGTCCTTGAAGTGACTCCCAAGGTCCTGCTCAGTTCCGGCACCTCCCTCAGTATCCCCTCTCTTTGTCTGCTACGGAAATAAATACGGGTGGTCCAGAGAAGCTCTTGGTCTTAGCCCTAATCATAGCTAGAGTCAAGAACTCTGTAAGGGCTTTGATCCTTCTGGAGCCCTAAAATCATACCAGTTGTCTCATTTATTTAAGCCTTCGCCGTACACTCGTTTGGAGATTGGGGATCTAGGCCAGGTCCCCGTTAGGGCTCACACTCACTCCAGTGAAATAACCTGGAACTTGGACTGCACAAAAAGGAATTCGGTATAAATCTATCCAGGCTCTCCCCTAAACAGAAGCTGCCAACCCAAAGCCTGGTTATGCTGGCTCTTCCAAGAGGCTGGCACATGGGCCATCGCCACCCAACAGCACCTCTGACTTCAGCTCTCAGCGCCCTGCACGGCTCCTGTGAGAGTTCCAGGGGCCCAGCTCCCACGGGAGTGCTGGGAACAAAGCAGGCAGCTCCCTCTGGGGTGCCTGGGCGGGGCTCCAAGTCTCCTGGCCACCTGACCGTGGCCAGTGCAGGGGCCAACTGGGGACAAGAGCAGGGCAGAGCACGCCTGCCCCGTGACAGGGCGCCTGGGGCTCCTGCCCTCCGCCAGGGTGGGGCTCTGACGACCGCAGTCCCGGCCTCACCGTTTGGGCTGTTGCCAGGCCCCAGCCTCACTGGCTGCTCCTCTGCTCCTGGAAGGAGCTGCTCCAGGGAAGCTGTTGGCTTCTGCACACTGCCGTGCTTCAGGGCGGCTTCGGGAGTCACCGCTGGACGTCCACGTGACAACACGACTCCTGGTAATGGGCCAGGAACGGGTAGGGAAAAATAACCTTAAACAGCGGGAAGATGCCCAGCTTGTTCTTACAAGAATGCAATTGCTCAGGGGGGTGAAAAAAAAGGAAAACTATGGATGGATTGATTATAAAGATTTTAAATTAAATAGTTTCATTCAAAATACCCCTCTTCCACCTAGCAGAAAGTCTGAGAAGTACCGAAAACAAGCGTTTTGGTAGAAATTTTTACATTACAAAAAAGGGAAAAAAAATGGTCAGAATAATCAGCTTGGTGAAGCTTATTTCACACACGTAGGTCGGGCCAGGCAGAGTGCAGTTCACTAACCGTGCATACTTGACACACTCGGCTTAACTGAGGCCACAGGTTCGATGCCCCCAGCAAACCACAGGGCACTTCTGAATCGAGGGCCAGGTCTCTGTCCCTCCCGAGCTCTCCCTCTCCTTCCCATCCATCTGTGTTTCTTTCTGTCATGCACAC